>JAQGBF010000007.1:0-18320 GCA_034698245.1 Schendyla nemorensis | reverse complement strand
GAGATGTTTGCTGGGGAGGGGAGGTCGATTAGAGAGTTGTTAATGATTTTGATGAGGGGGTGTGATGAGCGGGTTGGGGTTGTCATTATTGTTGGTAGCGAAGGGGCCCCCTGTAAAGTCTAGTGATGTTGATTACTACAAATAGGGTGATTAGTAAATAGGTTATTAGGGTTAGTGTTACTGAGAAGGATTGGAAGAAGAATTTATTTGTCAATAGAGCCGTGAGGGGCGCTGGGGGGGTTATTGAGAATTGGTGGCTGGGTAAGATCGCTAGAAGGGCGGGGGCAGCTAGGAGGGGCAGCAGCAATCTGTTTGTTGTTGGTTTAAATATGTAGTTTGAGGCTAGCGAGGTGATGTATGAGAAAAGAACTAGTATCCCCCCCAGGAAAATGAGGAATAAGATGTAGCTAAATCAGAAAGATTTTTGGTATATGCATGCTATAATGGCCACGGTTACAGTTTGTATAATGATAGCTACTAGTAGTGATACGGGATGTGCTAAGGTTATGGCGAATATTGTAATTAAAAGGGATGTGTATATTACTGTGTATATAATTGCTTATAAGACTTATATTTTCTTTCTCGGAATTACAAAATCCGTGTTTTTTTTAAACTATTAAAGCTTGTTCTTAGCCTTGGGCTCTTTAGCACTGAAGATGCTATGTTGTAAATTTTCAACTATAAGAAATGGGGGGGGGTAATAACATAAGAATGTTTTATTAAAGTTAGCGGCTTTAGTGCATTACCCCTAGTGTGGATTTATTGGTCTTCTTTTAGGTCGAAACTAATTGCAGTTTAATGCTTCACACTAAGGTGCGGGAAGCTCGTCCAATTTTTGATTGCAATTCAAGTTTTATTTTTTAAATACGTACCTTTTTGCCTTTTTCATTTCTGATCTAATTGATTGGAAGTCAATTGTACTTTTAATACTAAAAAGGAACCCGCCCCATCAGTAAATTGATACATAGAGAAATAGTCATACGACATCTACGAAGTGTCAGTACCAAGCTGCGGCTTCGAACCCGAAGTGGTGGGAGCTTGAGAATTGTTTATTTATGAGGCGTAGTAGGCAGACCAGTAGGAAGGAGGAGCCGATGAGAACGTGTATTCCGTGGAAGCCGGTGGCTATGTAGAATGTTGAGCCGTAGGTTGCATCTGCAATGGTAAAGGGTGCTTCTGCATATTCGAATCCTTGTAGTATTGAAAAGTAGGCCCCTAAAGCAACGGTGGTGGCTAATGCTTGTGTTGCTTGGGTGTAGTTGTTTTCTATGAGGCTGTGATGGGCTCAGGTAACTGTAATTCCTGAGGATAAAAGAACTGCTGTGTTAAGTAGTGGGATTTGAAACGGGTTAAAGGGGATAATGCCCGAGGGGGGTCAAAAGGCTCCGATTTCTGGTGCTGGGGAGAGTCTTCTGTGGAAAAAGGCTCAGAAGAAGGATACAAAGAATAATACTTCTGAGGCAATGAATAGAATTATTCCTCAGCGTAGCCCGTATGTTACTGGTGATGTGTGGTGGCCTTGAAAGGCGCCTTCTCGTGCAATGTCTCGTCATCACTGGTATATTGTCATTAGTATTAGTAAGGTTCCCAGTGAGAGTAGCAGGGGAGACAGCTTGTGGAATCATATTAATATGCCGGATATTGCCGTGAGAGCTGCAAGAGCTCCGGTTAGTGGTCACGGGCTTTGGTCTACAATGTGAAATGGATGGTAGTGAGTTGACATTAGACTTCTCTTGCGTATAGGACTCTAAGGATAGTAAAGACGTAGGCTTGGATGAAGGCTACAGCTGCTTCTAGTGTTAAAAGAAGAATTTGAGTTGATATGAGAAGAGGGATAAGGGGGATGCTTATTCCTGGGCCCTGGTTTCCTAAAAGGGTTAGAAGAAGGTGTCCTGCAATTATATTTGCAGCAAGGCGAACTGATAGTGTCAGGGGGCGAATGATATTTCTTACGGTTTCAATGCAAACTATAAAAGGCATTAGCGGGCCAGGCGTGCCTTGTGGTACTAGGTGTGTTATTATGTGATTGAAGTTGATTACTCAGCCGTATATTATAAATAGTAGTCATAGGGGAAGTGCGAAAGATAGGGTAATAATGATATGACTTGTTGCAGTGAAAATATAAGGAAGGAGTCCTATGACGTTATTGAATATGATGAATAGGAATAGGGCGATAAATATAATGTTTATTCCTCGTGTTTTTAGCAGGAGCTTGAATTCTTTGTGGAGCGTTTGTGTTAAAAGTGGGAATATAGAGCCTGCACGAGAAGGCGCGAGTCAGTATAGGGCGGGGATTGTTGTGAGCCCAATTAGTAGGCTTAGTCAGTTGAGTTGGATTGATATAATTGAAGAAGAGGGGTCGAATACGGAAAATAGATTAGTTATCATTTTCAGGGGGCTTTGGAGAGGAGGTGTTGTGAGAGAGAGGGGGTGGAAACAGTTAGAGGTGCTCAAAAGGTTAGTGCCCAAAATATAATAAATACTAAGGCAGAGGTAATTATGAGGGGGAGTCAAGGGAGAGGGGATATTTGTGGAATAAAAGAACACTGTTGTAGTAATTTTAGTTTGACATGCTAATGTTATGATTTAACTAGTTCTTTTCATTAGAAGTAAAATTTACTATGTAGTGGTTTAAGAGACCAAGGCTTATTGTTCAGCCATCTAATGAGAGTGTTTTAATTCAGCTGGAGAAAGTGTTAAGGGGGACAGACTCAAGTATGATTGGTATGAATCTGTGATTTGCTCCGCAAATTTCGGAGCATTGTCCCGTAAATAGTCCTGGCCGATTGATTGAAAAAGAGACTTGGTTTAGTCGCCCTGGGACGGCGTCGGCCTTTACGCCCAGGGATGGGATTGTTCAAGAGTGTAGAACGTCTGCTGCAGTAATTAGTATTCGAACTTGTGTTTGTATCGGAACTACTGTTCGATTATCAACATCTAATAGGCGAATACCGTCGTGTGGTAGTTCATTTGTTGGCAGTATGTACGAGTCAAATTGGGTGTCCAAGAAATCTGAGTATTCATATCTTCAGTATCATTGGTGCCCGATAGTTTTGATTGTTATGGAGGGGACGTTTACTTCATCTAGTAAGTACAAGAGACGTAAGGAGGGAAGTGCAATAAAGATTAGGGTGATGGCAGGCAAAATTGTCCAGATGGTTTCGATTTCTTGCCCTTCTGCGAGGAACCGGTTTGAGAAGGTGCTTGCTAGGAGGGTGGTTATTATATATGCGACAATTGTAGTAACTAGGATGAGGATTATTATTGTGTGGTCGTGAAAAAAAACGAGTTGCTCCATAAGGGGGGATGCACAGTCTTGGGTGAGGAGAGAGGCTCAGGTTGACATTAGTGGTTTATTAGGGCTAGTTGTGTGTATGTATGGTCAGCAGGTGGAAAGTTATGTTGTCATTCGGAGGATGCTTGAAGGTGTATGGAGAATATTACAGGGCGGGAGGCGGACATTGCCTCTCATATGATGAAAATTAATATTATTACAGCAATAAAGGACACGGTTGACCCCAAAGAGGAAACAATGTTTCAGGTAGTGTAAGCATCTGGGTAGTCTGAGTATCGTCGTGGCATTCCTCCAAGACCTAAGAAGTGTTGAGGAAAGAAGGTGAGATTTACGCCTAAAAATATAGTAATAAATTGAATCTTTAATCATTGGGGGTTTATGGAAACTCCTGAGAGAAGCGGGAATCAGTGAACCAGTCCGGCGAGAATTGCAAATACTGCTCCTATAGATAATACATAGTGAAAGTGGGCTACAACATAATAAGTGTCGTGTAAAATGATGTCTAATGAGGAGTTTGCAAGAACAATTCCTGTTAGGCCTCCTATTGTAAAGAGGAACACAAATCCAAGAGCTCAGAGGAGGGGGGCTTCGAAAGAAAAGTGTGCTCCGTGAAGGGTAGCCAGTCAGCTAAAAATTTTGATGCCCGTTGGGACGGCAATAATTATTGTAGCAGCGGAGAAGTATGCTCGTGTGTCTACATCTATTCCTACTGTGAATATGTGGTGTGCTCATACTACGAATCCTAGAATTCCAATTGCAGCTATAGCATAAATTATTCCTAAGGAGCCGAAGGGCTCCTTTTTTCCTGCTTGTTGACTGATAATGTGAGAGATTATTCCGAATCCAGGGAGAATGAGAATGTATACTTCTGGGTGTCCGAAAAATCAGAAAAGATGTTGGTATAAAATTGGGTCCCCTCCCCCTGCCGGGTCAAAGAAGCTTGTGTTGAAGTTTCGATCTGTAAGTAGCATGGTGATGGCTCCTGCAAGAACTGGCAGGGAGAGTAGTAGAAGGATTGCTGTAATAGTGACTCCTCATACAAAAAGGGGCACTCGTTCGAATACTATTCCTCTTGTTCGTATATTAATTACTGTTGTAATAAAATTAATTGCTCCTAGAATAGAGGAAATTCCTGCTAGGTGTAGGGAAAAAATTGTTATATCGACGGATGCTCCTGAGTGGGCTAGTCCAGAGGCAAGAGGAGGATATACGGTTCAGCCCGTCCCCGCCCCTCTTTCTACTGCAGCAGATGCAAGAAGGAGTGTTAGTGAGGGCGGGAGAAGTCAAAATCTTATGTTATTTAGGCGGGGAAAGGCCATGTCTGGGGCCCCTAGTATTAGTGGGAGGAGCCAATTACCAAATCCTCCTATTATGATTGGTATAACCATAAAAAAAATTATTACAAAAGCGTGTGCGGTAACAATAACGTTATATGTTTGATCGTCTCCGATTAGTCTCCCCGGTTGGCTTAGCTCTAATCGAATAATTAAACTGAGGGCAGTTCCTACTATTGAGGCCCATGCCCCGAAAATTAAATATATGGTTCCAATATCTTTGTGGTTGGTTGAGAATAGTCATCGTGTCAAGCAAATACATTTTGCAATGTTGAGTTCATTTTATTAGAATGATCTTTTGTGATTTGCTTAAGAGGGGGTAGAAAGGCCGATAAAAGCGGTAGATTGTAAGTCTATGTTTGAATAAATTCTTCTGGGCGTTATAGTTTTTGGAATATTGGGTTGCAAGCTCAAAGGAGTCAGTGACTGGGCCCTGGCCGGGCCGGGTACTACATTTTTATTGTTATATTAAGGAATATTTTAAATTGGTGGGTGTATAGGCTGTTTTAACTATTGTAGATGTTTTGTAAAATTTAATATATGGTAAAATTTTCATGCTTTGTTCCTTATGTGTGGACACACACATATATATATTAATATATATATATATATATTAATATATATATATATTAATATATATATATATTAATATATATATATATATATTAATATATATATGTGTGTGTCCACACATAAGGAACAAAGCATGAAAATTTTACCATATATTAAATTTTACAAAACATCTACAATAGTTAAAACAGCCTATACACCCACCAATTTAAAATATTCCTTAATATAACAATAAAAATGTAGTACCCGGCCCGGCCAGGGCCCAGTCACTGACTCCTTTGAGCTTGCAACCCAATATTCCAAAAACTATAACGCCCAGAAGAATTTATTCAAACATAGACTTACAATCTACCGCTTTTATCGGCCTTTCTACCCCCTCTTAAGCAAATCACAAAAGATCATTCTAATAAAATGAACTCAACATTGCAAAATGTATTTGCTTGACACGATGACTATTCTCAACCAACCACAAAGATATTGGAACCATATATTTAATTTTCGGGGCATGGGCCTCAATAGTAGGAACTGCCCTCAGTTTAATTATTCGATTAGAGCTAAGCCAACCGGGGAGACTAATCGGAGACGATCAAACATATAACGTTATTGTTACCGCACACGCTTTTGTAATAATTTTTTTTATGGTTATACCAATCATAATAGGAGGATTTGGTAATTGGCTCCTCCCACTAATACTAGGGGCCCCAGACATGGCCTTTCCCCGCCTAAATAACATAAGATTTTGACTTCTCCCGCCCTCACTAACACTCCTTCTTGCATCTGCTGCAGTAGAAAGAGGGGCGGGGACGGGCTGAACCGTATATCCTCCTCTTGCCTCTGGACTAGCCCACTCAGGAGCATCCGTCGATATAACAATTTTTTCCCTACACCTAGCAGGAATTTCCTCTATTCTAGGAGCAATTAATTTTATTACAACAGTAATTAATATACGAACAAGAGGAATAGTATTCGAACGAGTGCCCCTTTTTGTATGAGGAGTCACTATTACAGCAATCCTTCTACTACTCTCCCTGCCAGTTCTTGCAGGAGCCATCACCATGCTACTTACAGATCGAAACTTCAACACAAGCTTCTTTGACCCGGCAGGGGGAGGGGACCCAATTTTATACCAACATCTTTTCTGATTTTTCGGACACCCAGAAGTATACATTCTCATTCTCCCTGGATTCGGAATAATCTCTCACATTATCAGTCAACAAGCAGGAAAAAAGGAGCCCTTCGGCTCCTTAGGAATAATTTATGCTATAGCTGCAATTGGAATTCTAGGATTCGTAGTATGAGCACACCACATATTCACAGTAGGAATAGATGTAGACACACGAGCATACTTCTCCGCTGCTACAATAATTATTGCCGTCCCAACGGGCATCAAAATTTTTAGCTGACTGGCTACCCTTCACGGAGCACACTTTTCTTTCGAAGCCCCCCTCCTCTGAGCTCTTGGATTTGTGTTCCTCTTTACAATAGGAGGCCTAACAGGAATTGTTCTTGCAAACTCCTCATTAGACATCATTTTACACGACACTTATTATGTTGTAGCCCACTTTCACTATGTATTATCTATAGGAGCAGTATTTGCAATTCTCGCCGGACTGGTTCACTGATTCCCGCTTCTCTCAGGAGTTTCCATAAACCCCCAATGATTAAAGATTCAATTTATTACTATATTTTTAGGCGTAAATCTCACCTTCTTTCCTCAACACTTCTTAGGTCTTGGAGGAATGCCACGACGATACTCAGACTACCCAGATGCTTACACTACCTGAAACATTGTTTCCTCTTTGGGGTCAACCGTGTCCTTTATTGCTGTAATAATATTAATTTTCATCATATGAGAGGCAATGTCCGCCTCCCGCCCTGTAATATTCTCCATACACCTTCAAGCATCCTCCGAATGACAACATAACTTTCCACCTGCTGACCATACATACACACAACTAGCCCTAATAAACCACTAATGTCAACCTGAGCCTCTCTCCTCACCCAAGACTGTGCATCCCCCCTTATGGAGCAACTCGTTTTTTTTCACGACCACACAATAATAATCCTCATCCTAGTTACTACAATTGTCGCATATATAATAACCACCCTCCTAGCAAGCACCTTCTCAAACCGGTTCCTCGCAGAAGGGCAAGAAATCGAAACCATCTGGACAATTTTGCCTGCCATCACCCTAATCTTTATTGCACTTCCCTCCTTACGTCTCTTGTACTTACTAGATGAAGTAAACGTCCCCTCCATAACAATCAAAACTATCGGGCACCAATGATACTGAAGATATGAATACTCAGATTTCTTGGACACCCAATTTGACTCGTACATACTGCCAACAAATGAACTACCACACGACGGTATTCGCCTATTAGATGTTGATAATCGAACAGTAGTTCCGATACAAACACAAGTTCGAATACTAATTACTGCAGCAGACGTTCTACACTCTTGAACAATCCCATCCCTGGGCGTAAAGGCCGACGCCGTCCCAGGGCGACTAAACCAAGTCTCTTTTTCAATCAATCGGCCAGGACTATTTACGGGACAATGCTCCGAAATTTGCGGAGCAAATCACAGATTCATACCAATCATACTTGAGTCTGTCCCCCTTAACACTTTCTCCAGCTGAATTAAAACACTCTCATTAGATGGCTGAACAATAAGCCTTGGTCTCTTAAACCACTACATAGTAAATTTTACTTCTAATGAAAAGAACTAGTTAAATCATAACATTAGCATGTCAAACTAAAATTACTACAACAGTGTTCTTTTATTCCACAAATATCCCCTCTCCCTTGACTCCCCCTCATAATTACCTCTGCCTTAGTATTTATTATATTTTGGGCACTAACCTTTTGAGCACCTCTAACTGTTTCCACCCCCTCTCTCTCACAACACCTCCTCTCCAAAGCCCCCTGAAAATGATAACTAATCTATTTTCCGTATTCGACCCCTCTTCTTCAATTATATCAATCCAACTCAACTGACTAAGCCTACTAATTGGGCTCACAACAATCCCCGCCCTATACTGACTCGCGCCTTCTCGTGCAGGCTCTATATTCCCACTTTTAACACAAACGCTCCACAAAGAATTCAAGCTCCTGCTAAAAACACGAGGAATAAACATTATATTTATCGCCCTATTCCTATTCATCATATTCAATAACGTCATAGGACTCCTTCCTTATATTTTCACTGCAACAAGTCATATCATTATTACCCTATCTTTCGCACTTCCCCTATGACTACTATTTATAATATACGGCTGAGTAATCAACTTCAATCACATAATAACACACCTAGTACCACAAGGCACGCCTGGCCCGCTAATGCCTTTTATAGTTTGCATTGAAACCGTAAGAAATATCATTCGCCCCCTGACACTATCAGTTCGCCTTGCTGCAAATATAATTGCAGGACACCTTCTTCTAACCCTTTTAGGAAACCAGGGCCCAGGAATAAGCATCCCCCTTATCCCTCTTCTCATATCAACTCAAATTCTTCTTTTAACACTAGAAGCAGCTGTAGCCTTCATCCAAGCCTACGTCTTTACTATCCTTAGAGTCCTATACGCAAGAGAAGTCTAATGTCAACTCACTACCATCCATTTCACATTGTAGACCAAAGCCCGTGACCACTAACCGGAGCTCTTGCAGCTCTCACGGCAATATCCGGCATATTAATATGATTCCACAAGCTGTCTCCCCTGCTACTCTCACTGGGAACCTTACTAATACTAATGACAATATACCAGTGATGACGAGACATTGCACGAGAAGGCGCCTTTCAAGGCCACCACACATCACCAGTAACATACGGGCTACGCTGAGGAATAATTCTATTCATTGCCTCAGAAGTATTATTCTTTGTATCCTTCTTCTGAGCCTTTTTCCACAGAAGACTCTCCCCAGCACCAGAAATCGGAGCCTTTTGACCCCCCTCGGGCATTATCCCCTTTAACCCGTTTCAAATCCCACTACTTAACACAGCAGTTCTTTTATCCTCAGGAATTACAGTTACCTGAGCCCATCACAGCCTCATAGAAAACAACTACACCCAAGCAACACAAGCATTAGCCACCACCGTTGCTTTAGGGGCCTACTTTTCAATACTACAAGGATTCGAATATGCAGAAGCACCCTTTACCATTGCAGATGCAACCTACGGCTCAACATTCTACATAGCCACCGGCTTCCACGGAATACACGTTCTCATCGGCTCCTCCTTCCTACTGGTCTGCCTACTACGCCTCATAAATAAACAATTCTCAAGCTCCCACCACTTCGGGTTCGAAGCCGCAGCTTGGTACTGACACTTCGTAGATGTCGTATGACTATTTCTCTATGTATCAATTTACTGATGGGGCGGGTTCCTTTTTAGTATTAAAAGTACAATTGACTTCCAATCAATTAGATCAGAAATGAAAAAGGCAAAAAGGTACGTATTTAAAAAATAAAACTTGAATTGCAATCAAAAATTGGACGAGCTTCCCGCACCTTAGTGTGAAGCATTAAACTGCAATTAGTTTCGACCTAAAAGAAGACCAATAAATCCACACTAGGGGTAATGCACTAAAGCCGCTAACTTTAATAAAACATTCTTATGTTATTACCCCCCCCCATTTCTTATAGTTGAAAATTTACAACATAGCATCTTCAGTGCTAAAGAGCCCAAGGCTAAGAACAAGCTTTAATAGTTTAAAAAAAACACGGATTTTGTAATTCCGAGAAAGAAAATATAAGTCTTATAAGCAATTATATACACAGTAATATACACATCCCTTTTAATTACAATATTCGCCATAACCTTAGCACATCCCGTATCACTACTAGTAGCTATCATTATACAAACTGTAACCGTGGCCATTATAGCATGCATATACCAAAAATCTTTCTGATTTAGCTACATCTTATTCCTCATTTTCCTGGGGGGGATACTAGTTCTTTTCTCATACATCACCTCGCTAGCCTCAAACTACATATTTAAACCAACAACAAACAGATTGCTGCTGCCCCTCCTAGCTGCCCCCGCCCTTCTAGCGATCTTACCCAGCCACCAATTCTCAATAACCCCCCCAGCGCCCCTCACGGCTCTATTGACAAATAAATTCTTCTTCCAATCCTTCTCAGTAACACTAACCCTAATAACCTATTTACTAATCACCCTATTTGTAGTAATCAACATCACTAGACTTTACAGGGGGCCCCTTCGCTACCAACAATAATGACAACCCCAACCCGCTCATCACACCCCCTCATCAAAATCATTAACAACTCTCTAATCGACCTCCCCTCCCCAGCAAACATCTCTTACTTATGAAACTTTGGATCTTTGCTCGGAATATGCCTCGGGGTTCAAATTATTACCGGACTATTTCTTGCTATACACTACTCAGCAGACACATTAATTGCATTCGAAAGCGTCATCCATATCTCCCGGGACGTAAACTACGGGTGGCTAATTCGATTCATTCATGCTAACGGTGCATCTTTATTTTTCATTTGCCTATACACCCACGTCGCCCGAGGAATATACTACGGGTCTTTCATGTTTCATTACACGTGAAACACAGGAATTGTTCTTCTCCTCTTGGTAATAGTAACTGCATTCGTAGGATATGTTCTCCCATGAGGACAAATATCTTTTTGGGGGGCAACAGTCATTACAAACCTAATGTCAGCAATTCCATACTTGGGGGGAACACTGGTACAATGAATCTGAGGAGGATTTTCCGTAGACAACCCAACTTTAACTCGATTCTTCGCTTTTCACTTCCTATTCCCATTTATTCTGTCCGCCATAGTAGTAGTACACCTCCTCTTTCTACACCAAACAGGATCTAATAACCCGCTAGGAACTTCAAGAGACCACGACAAAATTCCATTCCACCCATTCTTTTCAACAAAAGACCTACTAGGATTTATAATCACGTTTCTCGCCCTCATAGTAATCTGCCTTGCCTGCCCGTACCTACTAGGAGACCCAGAAAACTTCAACCAAGCAAACCCCCTAGGAACCCCCCTACACATTCAGCCTGAATGATACTTTTTATTCGCCTATGCAATCTTACGCTCTATCCCAAACAAACTAGGGGGGGTTGTAGCCCTCCTAATATCAATTTTAATCCTGGCCATCCTCCCGTTCTCACAAAAAGGAATATTCCGAACAATAGCCCCACACCCCGCCTCAAAAATCTTATTCTGATTTTTCATCAATGTAGTAATTATTCTAACATGAATTGGAGCCCGACCAGTAGAACTACCATTCGAAACAGTTGGGCAAGTCTTCACCCTCATCTACTTTGGGCTATTTATCGTTACCCCCGCCTCCATTCGAGCCTGAGACCACCTCTTATCGTGATTTTTTAGCCAGCCAGCAATTGTCTTGAAAACAATAAACAGAGAGTAACTCTCTAAAAATCCTTAAAAAGATAAGCTACACAAAGCTAATGGGCTCATACCCCAATGACAGGAACACCCTTCTTTTTAGTCCCAATTAAAATAACCATATTTACAATAATAGTGGCTGGAGTGTGCTTAGCTTTCTCCTCCTCTTCTTGAATTACTGCCTGAATGGGACTAGAAATCAACTTAATTTCTTTTATTCCCCTTATAATAACCCCAACAAACAAGCTCCCAAACGAAGCAGCATTAAAATACTTCTTAACTCAATCCCTTGCCTCCTCCCTCTTATTATTTGCAGTTCTAATTTCACCACTCCCAAAAACGGAACTGGACCCGACCCAGACCATCTTAATCTCCTCAATTGTAGTCATTTCTCTTCTAATAAAATTGGGAGCTGCCCCATTCCATTTTTGGTTCCCACCAACCATAGAGGGCCTAAGCTGAGGCAACTGCATAATCCTGGCCACCTTACAAAAAATTGCCCCAATTATTCTTCTAGGAGCCATTTTTAGCCCCATACTTCTTTATGTTGCCCTATTATCCGCCGTGGTGGGGGCTTTAGGGGGGTTTAACCAGTTAAGCCTACGAAAAATTATTGCTTACTCCTCCATTGGACACCTGGGTTGAATTATTAGCACCACCCAAATTGCTCCCACCCTCATAATATTCTATCTTTCAACATACATATATTTAACCAGAGCCATCATACTAATATTTATTTTCCTTAACATCCATCACTTAACCCAAATCCCCCTTCTAACGGCAGCTGCCCCCGCCTCTGGACTCGTTCTAATAAATCTCCTGTCCCTGGGGGGACTGCCCCCATTTTTAGGATTTTTACCAAAATGAGCAGTAATCCAACAACTAAGTACAACACAGGCCCTTATGCCACTCGCAATTCTTATTATTAGATCCCTAACAACACTATTCTACTACATACGAATCACCTACTCCTCTTTTTCCAAGTTTTCATGGTACCCCCCCTACACCCCCCGTAGCCCTATTATACTACCCCTCATACTATCAGCCCCGTCCCTGATAGCCCTACCGCTAATAATCGCCCCCGCAATTGCCTAAAGATTTTAAGTTAAAAAAACTATCAGCCTTCAAAGCTGAAAATAACCCACCACAATTAAGTCTTAATCTTCACCATCCTACTAATCTTAACCACCTCCTTCTCCCTGGCCCTCATTTTAATAACCGTAGCACAGCTAATTTCAAAAAAAACCTCCCTAGACCGAGAAAAAATTTCCCCCTTCGAATGCGGCTTCGACCCTAGCAAGTCCGCCCGTCTGCCCTTTTCCCTACGGTTTTTCTTAGTAGCAGTCATCTTTTTAATCTTTGATGTAGAAATCACACTACTCCTCCCCGTCCCCCTCATTTTAATAAGAGCCCCAATAAAAATCATTATCCCAACCGCTATTACCTTCATTATTGCCCTTCTTAGCGGCCTATATTACGAGTGATACAACGGAGCCCTAGAATGAGCCTATTAGTAAACCCCCAAAGGCGGCTGTTCACTGTTAATGAGCAAGAGAAGTACGCTTCTTACTAACTTATGCCTAACAGAGTTTAACTGTAACAAAAAGAATCAAAACCTTCCATGCACCTACATCAAGACATAAACAATATTTACAAGAACAAACTTTCTTGACAGCTTCAATGTCACGCTTTAAATAAACTATATAAATAAAACATAAATAAAACCCAAGCTCAGACAAAAAAACTAAACAAGTACACCCTCAAGCTATTATCCTGCCATCACTGCACACTCGCCCCATATAAAGACAAAGTCTGACGTGCCCCTTGGCCCCCTAGAAGCTCCCCCCACCCTGCATCCAAAGCACGAAACCCCAATACCCCAGCCCCCACCAAGAGAGAAGACACATACTCCCCGCTCAAATTAGGCAAAAATCACATTCTTCCACAAACCTCCCTAACATGGCTACTTTGTCCCTCCCCTCAGTTTAGAATTAAACCCAATCACGCCCCAGCCCCAACAAAAAACACCCCTCTGCCCCTTAGGGAAAGGGGCAGACAGACACAACCAGGCTCTGGAAAAGAAAACCACAAAAATCCTCCGCCTACAGACACCCCCAACAAAGAAAGACTAACTAAGGGCCAATATATATTGGCCCCACCATCCTCCAACACCCCCCCCGCTCCTCCTCCCCGTCCCCCAAACATTAAGTAAAAATTTAATCGAAGAGTATAACACGCCGTGAGCCCGATAGAAACGATCATTACTACAACAATAAACAAATTAGCATCCCCCAACAACATTCACTCTAAAATTATATCCCTAGAATAAAACCCCGCTAAAAAAGGAAAACCACACAAGGCCAAATTAGCCGCACCCATACAAGCCCCTACCAGCGGCAACCCAAAAGCCATGGCCCCCATCATTCGAATATCCTGCCAGTCTAAAGAAGAATGAATAATAGACCCCGCACATAAAAACAAAAGAGCCCTAAAAATCGCGTGAGTCAGCAAATGAAAAAAGGCAAGCTCCGGATAGCCCATAGACAAAGACATCATCATAAGCCCCAACTGACTCAAAGTAGATAAAGCAATGATCCTTTTCAAGTCATACTCAAAATTTGCCCCAATGCCCGCCATAAATATGGTAGCACAAGAAACCAACATCAAAAAAAACATAACCCCCTCATCAAAACAAGAACTAAACCGAATCATTAAATATACCCCCGCAGTAACCAAAGTAGAAGAGTGCACAAGAGCAGACACAGGGGTAGGAGCGGCCATGGCCGCTGGTAATCATGCCGAAAAGGGGATCTGGGCGCTCTTAGTCATTGCTGCCAAAAGACACAACCACAAAATCAATATAAACCCCTCGCCCCCAAGGTCAGAAAAAGAAGAAACCCCCCAATCCCCCCACCCCAACATTAAAGAAATAGCTAGCAGAATTGCGACATCCCCAACCCGATTAGAGAGAACTGTAATCATGCCAGCATTAAATGAACGAGGGTTTTGATAATAAATAACTAAACCATAAGAAACCAACCCCAACCCATCCCACCCAAGTAAAATTCTAACTAAATTAGGACTTAAAATCAAAAAAACCATCGAAAAAACAAACATCAAAACCATAAGACAAAACCGACTTTTAAACCTGTCCCCCCCCATATAGTCAACTCTATATAACATTACATTAGAAGAAATAAATAAAACAAAAGATAAAAACCCAAAAGACATCCAATCGCACAAAACCGTCATAGTCATATCACAACTAAAAGCACTCAATAATGCCCAATCCACAAAAAAAGACGCACCACCCACTAAACAATAAATGCACCCAACAAAAGAAACAACACTAGCACCCCCCAAAAAATAACCAACAATCTTACACATATCGTAAAACCACACCATTCAAGACCAGCCGGCATCTTTGGCCCCACAAGCCAACATCTTTACTTAAACGACTTAAACTTACCCCCACAAAAACAGCAAGTCTCTCTTTAAAATAAAAAAATTCAAGGGAATTCAATGTAAAAAAAGAAGAAGATATTCTCGAACCCTACAGTCCTTAAACCCATAAAAAACCCCAAGCCTCCCATGCTGAGTCATAGAATACATATATAAAGTATACGCAGCGCTAAAAAAAGAAACCCCAACCAGCCCTAAAATCACATAACCACTTCACCCCACTAAACTAATTAAAAGCATAATCTCACCAATTAAATTCATTCTCGGCGGAGAAGCCATATTTCTTACCCCAAGAAGAAATCACCAAAGGGCCATTCCAGGAAAAACACCCAAAAGCCCCCTTCCAACCAGTAAGCTCCGGCTTCCTAAGCGCTCATAAACCAAATTAGCAAGACAAAACAAACCAGAAGAACACAGACCATGGCCCAATATCAAAACAAGGGCCCCCTGCCACCCCCACCCGTTCATTGTAAATAAGCCCCCCAAAACAAGCCCCATATGAGAAACAGAAGAATATGCAATTAAAGCCCTCAAATCATACTGACGCAAACAAATTAGGCTCACAATAAAAGCCCCCAAAACACTAAGCCCAACAACCAGCCCCCCCACACCCCTCACGGCCCTCAAAAAAACCCAAAGAAAACGCAAAAGGCCGTAGCCCCCTAACTTCAAAAGAACACCAGCAAGAATCATAGAACCTGCAACAGGAGCCTCAACATGCGCCCTTGGCAACCAAAGATGTACTAAAAACATCGGCATCTTAACTAAAAACGCTAACACACTAAAGAACAGCCACACACTTCTCCCGCTTCTACACCACCAAGTAATATCATACCCCAAGCTATGAAACTCCCCCATAAATAACAAAAAAGAAACCAGCAAAGGCAAAGAACCAAATAAAGTATAAAATAACATATAAATCCCCGCCTGCAGACGCTCAGGCTGATAGCCCCACCCCAAAATAATCAAAAGAATAGGAATCAAAGAACTCTCAAAAAACACATAAAACCACAAATAATCCATAACAGAAAATGTAATAATCAATAACAAAACCAACCCAGATAAAAGCCCCATATACTCTCCCCCTAAAACCCTTACTCTAGACATAATCATCAAGCCCCCAACTCAAACGCTCAACAATAACAAAGTCCAGCTCAGCAAGTCCATCCCCAGCCCCCCCGACAACCCCCAAAACCCTAAAATCTCTCTATACCCCCCAACAACAACTAAGCTCGCACCCAACATAACCAAACCATAAACCTCGTACCAAGAAAGACCCAAAAATACCCCGCCCACAACGACACCAAAATAAAACAAAACAATAGCTAACATTGCAAAAAAGAAAAGTTTCTAAAACTATCATTGCCGTGTCTACGCACGACCCCTACCAGCAGCCCCAGCCCAACGCTCCCCTCACAAGCTGCAAACGTCAAAAAAACAAGCAATAAATAATCTTCCCCCATAACCCCCACCAGCATAAACAAAAGACCAAATAGACCCAACATCATAAGCTCCAGGCCCAACAGCATAATCAACAAATGCTTGTGACGAGAGACAAAAATCCAACCACCACAAAAAACAACCAAACTCAATAACAACATCATCTCAGAAAAACCTAGTAAGTATCTTTAGTCCCCAAAACTAATATTTTATTAAACTATTTTCTGCCTAAATAACCCCCAACAACCCCAGCCCCACAATAAATAAAAAATAATTAAACACCAAAGGTAACAAATCCCTTCAAGCTAGATATATTAACATATCATAACGCAAACGAGGTAAAAGACTACGAATCCAAACAAAAACAAAAGAAAGAGCCACTACCCTAACCCCAACCAACCCCCCGGCCCCACCTAAAAAAAAAAGACTAAAAATAAGACTCATTATCAAAATTCTCGCATATTCCGCCATAAAAATTAATGCAAACCCCCCGGCCCCATATTCAATATTAAACCCAGAAACAAGCTCTGACTCCCCCTCCGCAAAATCAAAAGGAGTTCGGTTAGTCTCCGCTAATATAACCACAACTCAAATAAAACACAAAGGACTAAACAAAAATAAAAATCAGCATCTAGCTTGGCACCCCCCAAAATAATCAAGCCGATAAGCCCCAACTACCACCACCAAAACAATTACAACCATTGCCAGACTCACCTCATACGAAATAGTCTGAGCAACAGACCGTAAACAGCCCAATAAAGCATACTTAGAATTTGAAAACCATCCCGCCCCCATAGTGGCATACACCCCTACCCCAACCAAACACAAAAAAAACAAAACTCTTAAAGACATATCAGTCAACCCAACCCTGTAAGGCAAAACCACCCAAACCCCCAAAGCCAAAAATAAGCTTAAAACAGGACAAAATCAGTAAGCCAAAAAGTTTGATGCGAGGGGTTGAGCCCCCTCCCTAATAAAAAGCTTAATGGCATCCGCAAAAGGCTGAAAAATGCCCCCATAACCAACCCTCACCGGCCCCCTACGAATTTGAGCGCACCCCAAAATCCTACGCTCAAACAAGGTCAAAAAAGCAACCCCCACTAATACACACAACATTAAAATAAAAAACCCAACAAAATCCAGTAAAAACACAACCCGATACACTTAATCAAGGCCGGCTAGAGGCCCACAGACCATCTGCGGAACTTAACTCCACCGCAAACATTTGCTATCAAGCCGCCAACCAAAGGTTTACAACCATCTTTAGATCCTAAATCTAACGCAAAATATTGCTATTCAGTTTCAAAAAAATACACTAAGCCCACCCTAAGCATCAAAAATAATTCTTTTCACTTGGTCCTTTCGTACTAAAATGAACAAACTAAACACCCAAAGATAGAAACCGACCTGGCTTACACCGATCTGAACTCAAATCATGTAGGAATTTAAAGGTCGAACAGACCTCCTTTTAAGCCTCCTGCGGCAAAATAGGACTCCTAATTCAACATCGAGGTCGCAAACTATATTATCAATAAGAACTCTCCAACATAATTACGCTGTTATCCCTGCAGTAACTTTTTCCTTTTCCCAGAAATGTCTGGGTCTTTCTTCACCACACATTCTCATGATAAGTCTTCAAACTAAACAAGTTCCCCATTGTCTGTCGCCCCAACAAAACAGCTAAAACTTCCTTTTCATGCCCAGAAATAGCTGTCAAGCTTGACAGGGTCTTCTCGTCTTATAAGCAAACTTTTGCATCTTCACAAAACCTTAAAATTCAATGCTCCAAAAAAGACAGCTGCTCCCATGTATCACCTTTCA
>JAQGBF010000006.1:0-18628 GCA_034698245.1 Schendyla nemorensis | reverse complement strand
GTCAAGCCTTCGCATCATTATGCATTTGTAATATCGTGTTGGCCTCTTCGTCCTCAATAATGAAAATCTTCTCCTAAACCAAACCCTAGCCCATTCATTCCTAAACCAAACCGAAATTGAAAAGCGCCCCAATTTGGGTTCGCTGCAATGCGCTTTAAATGAAATCTTAATGCATCCAAATGCAATGCACCCTTACGAAAATACCCTGTTTGGGAGTGTAATTATTTTATTCTATGCATTTCCTAGTTTTGAGTTTGAGGACGAAGAGGCCAACACAACAAGAATGCCAGAAGCTTTTCAAGAAGCGACTAGCGAAAGCGTCTTGCCTACATTTTTTGGCGTGGGGACCACTGGGGCGGGTTCCAAACTAACACCAGTTCCAATTAGGCACCTATATGGGCTCTGTTTGAGCACCCAGTACCAGTTGGGCGTTGCATATATTGATTATGGTTTCTCATGAGCGCCAGTTCCAGCTGGGTGCCTATACTGGTTTCCATAGGGGGAGCCTAGTTCCAGCTGAGTGAGAAACTGGTTCCAGTTGGGGTAGAAAATAAAGAATTCAATCAATGGCAGTAGAAGTAGAAGTCAACCCTAATGTATGCAACATATATTCGACTATTGTCTATCCGGAAAAGCCGAAAAAAGAAAGTTTGTCTTCTGTCTCAAGTTCCAATGTCCTCAAGTACACAGTTTTCTATTTTGAGATTCTCGATAATCGGAGATATACATGATCCAAACACAATCCCCGCCCATATAGTACATATAACACAAGCACAGTCATTCCCGGTCAATAATTATGAATTAGGTTCAATTGCTACTTTTACTACCATAACTGAAATTTTGTACTGTCAATAGAGAGTTTGCGATTACATGGTTATGGCTTATAATTAGAGCTACACGTACAGTGAGCCAAAACGTTCGGAGGCCAATGACCTTAATTTATGGTCTATGTTGTTCAGCATACTTGAAAACCTTATTGTGTCCACTTTTTGGATTTTGTAATATCATATTTTTGTAAATATTCGACTTTTAATAAATCAGGGGTTTTTTACAACTTTTTTGTTTGCGGATCTTTTCAAAATCTGTTTTCACATTCATATTAGGCCGATTTTGTAATATTCCAATACTTAAAATCAGACAAGCTACTGCAATCGTCTCCCAGTACGGCTTAGCCGTACTTTTAACCGTACGATTAACCGTACTTAACCGTACGCACCCAGATCGCCTCCTAACTTTGTACGGTTAATACCATTGGATTCCCCACCTCAGTACGGTCATTTTGATATAAATTATGTCATACTTTCTTTTAATATTGGCCGAGAAAATCCACTTTTACTGATTTTTTCGATTCCGGATGCTTGCCGAGAAGCTCACTTCCGCCGCGACCGTACTGTAGCCGTACAAACCACCACTTTCGCATTTTGTATCTTTCTTCTGAAGGTACCTAAGCTAATTAAATTTTCAATACCAACTAATATTTATGTGCTTTATACGAATATCAACTCAGTTTTAATCAACGACGAGTTTTTTTTTTCATGCTTCTCAAGATGCTACAAGCGTCTCCTATGGTCAAAAAACACGTGGTTTTTCAAATTTCTCCTGCCTTCTCTATTTTAATGTATTCCTACACAACTTTTTATGTAAAATTCGAATATGCAACCCTTTATCTTACTAATGTCATACCCTCCGCATACGGCTTAGCCGTACAAATAGCCGTACGATCAACCGTACTCGAAAAAAACACTCCCCAACAACAAACCACCACTCACATCTTATTCAGCTTCCTTTTACCTTCCTTTTCATGTATAACATTCCATATTTACCCTCTGTTTTCGAACGCGAAAACAACTCTCAGTCTTTTCGCACGCTACTTCCGGTACGTGACCGTACAGCAGCCGTACTGACCGCCACCTAGTTGCTTCTCAAGTTGCTACAAAATATACCACATGCAACTAAAACAACCTAAACCACCAATATCATGTTGCTTTCCAAGTTGCTACTTCAGTTCCACCCGTGTGCAGTGCATTTGTCTTTGAGACTTTCCTATTGCTCTCCGCATCTCTAATAATTAATTTACCAAATCAACAACCAAATTAACATAATTAGCAGAATATAAAACCTAATTCCTATTTTTTGTTACTCAAAACTCTGAGACTTTCCTATTGCACTCCATCCATTAGGCATGCTTCGGTTGCTGGTCGCTAGGTGGCGATAGACGTTACTTTGTTTTCGTATCTCCTTTGGTTCATATCGCCTTTTTTAAGTACCCAGGCCGTCTCTGACGTAGTTCCTGTTCCTGCGGCGCCATTTGTAATCTGCTCGTTGAGTGCGATTGGCATTAGTCCGATTGGCGATTAAATAACTCCAGCGATTACCTAGTATGAGTAGCGAAACGAATAGCGAAAAACCGGAATCCGAGGAAAAGGCAAAGGAATCTTTTGCAAGCACCATTGGCCTAACGTAAGTATCTTTGGACTGATTAACCCCTGATGTATAATAAACAGGCTGTCTACAGGTCCTTATTCTTCTTTAAAAGTGTCGAAATCCCTTTCAGATATATATCAGATATATAATTATTTTCCTTTAGTCTCCCAAGAGTAATCAAAAATAATTATAATCAAAGCTGTAGAGCTGTAGACACTCTGTAAAATGCATCGTGGCTTGCCTGATGTTTCTGCCGTTTTTAGGCATCGTTGGTAAGTATAGTATTTCACCCTATTTTAATTGCGGTAATTTTTTAAATTGTTTTAGTTGGCATAAGCATAGGCAAAGAGGCAAAGAAAAGATTTTGTTTTTTGAGATTAAGTTTGTGAGATTAATAATAGTTAATAATAGTGATTAAACATATTTTGCAGTGCATCTCATTCTGTTGGCCATTCAAAACCATCTGCAACATCTCTCCGAGACCTAACCCAAGACTGTCCAAAGGACACAGTGCAAGCCAGGAATCTGTCAAAGGAAGATTCACCAAACAAAACGTTAATAATTCTGTAATAGATTTTCATTTTTACTTTGATAATTAATCTTCTTAACATTTGTTTATTCGCAGGGTCCCTCGCCTTCCAGTTGTCCTAGGCACCACATCTACCAATAAGAATCCTGAGGCGTATCCCGAGAAAATGTCTGAACATCCGCAACCGCAACCAATAAATATTGGTCCAATTCCCACCAGCACAGGGACAGCTTACGGTAGCGAGTTGATGGAGATGTGCCTTCTCCAGTCTGCGTGAGTAGGGCTAGCCTAATTGTTGATTTATGTACCTACAATTCTTTTCCAAAATTCTTTTACAGCATGAACCCAACTAATACAATGCCGCCTTTGCCAACTATTGGGCTGCTTAATCCTCAGTCTGTGCAGCCGTTGAGAGGTGAGGTTAGGTTATATATGTATGTTGTATATGTCTACATTATTTACTTATTTGCAGAGAACCTGGCAGCGGTCACCCCAACTACAGGAACACCAGTTACACAATTAGGACAAGGACAAGGTATGTAAGCTAATCGAATAAGGAAATTTGGAAATTTTTAGGCTAATTTTTTGTAATATATAATAAATATATAATAAATATATGTAATTTAAAAATTTTTTAACTAAATTTGTACTCTTCCATAGATGCCATAGATGCCACGATTACGGTTACTGAAAAAAAAAGTAAAGGGAAGAAAAAGAGACCTGCAGGAGGCGGTAGCGGTATGCTTTCTGTTTTTTAAATTGTATTTATTTTTCCCTTAAATTCACTCTTTTCTATAGATGTCACTGTTTCTACTGAGGATGTTCAAGCCCAAGTGACACCGGAAAAATCTGCACATGGTAAGCGTCTACATTGGAATTTTTTAGGCTATGAAATTGCAATTAACCCTTAGTAAGTTTAAAGTTAAGTAATAGGTGGTAGCAAATCTACAGTTCGAAGACAGCACCCATTACATTAGTTGCTAACTTTAACTAGTCTACGTTGTCCTTTTCTTACAGGTGTAAAAAGACGGAAAGCTAATCCAAAACGGTCGCTTCATGCGCCCTCCAAATTAATCCTTAAAAAAGTTGTTAAGCAGCAGCTTAGATCTGGTAAGCTTTCTGTTTGTTCTTCCAAATGTAACTTCCACTTGTAAATTGCATTCATTTGCCATTTGCTTAGTTTGGATATTTGAAAAATTAAAAACTTCCTTTGGCAGGGTGTCGATAGGTCGTTGAAATCGTTAATGCCATTGAAAACTCCTTTAATAAAATATCTGTCTACATCTACAGGGCGAAATCTGACTACAGGGCAGAAAAGGAGTGCAACGACTACATCTTCTACCCCCGTTGCAAAGAAACGAAATGACCATTCCCATTCTGAAAAGACAGGTGAACGGACAGGTGAACGGCGAAGCAAACTGAAAGATGCGGAGGAGTCCAACTCTTCAATGGCTGATGAACGGCGAAGCAAACTGAAAGATGCGGAGGAGTCCAACTCTTCAATGGCTGATGAACGGCAACGCAAACTTAAAGACACAAAGGATCCCGATTCTGCAAAAACTGGTGAAGGGCAACGCAAACTAAAAACCGCGCAGGATCAAGATGCGCAGGCACGGCAAGCCCTCGTGCGATTGAAATCTAGGGAACAGCAACCAACATCGCACCCTCCAACAAAGGAAGAAGTTACTGTTCCTCGAAGTCTTCCCCAAGTCGCAGCTGTCGCACCCCAGGCGACCCAATTGCCAATAGGCAACATGAACATGAATGACCAGTTGGTGTATGTGCCCGGAATGGGCTATCTTGCACGTTCTCTAATCAATGACAGGTATGACAGGTCTGACCATATGAATATAGCTAGCTACAATTCTTTGTTTTTGATTGTGGTTTTTGTTTACCTAAAAAAAATTATGACGGTAGACGGTACTGAATTTTTCCTCCTAGTAGTCATCTTATAATCAATATTTACTTTATTATTATTATTGAATATTATTCTTTTGTATTTGTCTCATACTTGTTCATGTTTTTGCAGATTAGCCCAGTTGCGCCAACAGTACGGTTATGGTCAACAATATGGACAGCTGCTTGGGCAACAGTTCGGGCATCCATTCGGATTAGGACAACAAAACCCTTATCTGCCCTTTGCTCCTATGCCCGACTTGAGCGTGCAAAGGTATAAAATAGTTTTAAGCATTACGGTAGGCTACGGTAGGGCAAAAAGTTACTGAACCTACAATTATTGTTTGTTAGTACTCTGCCATCTGCAACCGCAGCAGTACAGGGTACAATTGCACAGGAAGTCGTCGAGCTGACCTCGAATGAGGAAGATAGCGTAGATTCTTCCCATAGTGAGATCGCCCTTTTGAAAGCAAAGGAGGAGGACCCTGAATGGAAAGAGGACGTGTCGTCTGACCGTGACTCGCATGATGAAGATGCTGATGATGTCGATGAAGATGAAGATGAAGATGACGATTTTATTGATGACGACGACGAAAACGACGACAGACTTGATGAAGACGATGACTCTGAGGTAATTATGACTTCAAATTTTAAATTTTTTTTCGAGGAAAACTTTTAATTTGGATTCATTTCTGTCAGGTGTTCCCAGAAAGCGGTGGGATCGTACTGCTGGATGAGCTTCGTATGAAGCAGGAGTCGGCAATTGCGACAATCAACAAGATTGTGAGCAATATGTTTCAACAAGAAAAACAAGAAACTGGCAAGGTATGAGGCACTGCAGTACAATTATAATTATCCGTGATTTTTTCTAATGTACATTGTGTTTGTAGTATTCATTTGCGGGTAAAGTCGTGGATGCGGCGACCATCGACGCAATAGTCGCAAGTAGACAGGGTGCGAACAACTCAATTTTTCCTGCAGTATGCGAAACTGTGATGGGAGTCGAATACTGCGCGGCTAGGGCACTTCGTGGCAAACGCTCAAAAATTGCCTTATTTGATAAGAGGATTGTCGCGGCTATTAAAGGTAAGCAAACATTTCCATCACGACGTTAAAGTATTCATTATATTTTATAATATATTTTATAATCCTGTAGGTTTTTGTGCCGCACGTGCCAGAACGGTGTTAAATAACCGCACAATGGTCAAGGCCTACCTCAATTTTCAAGGGAGATATTGGTCTAAAAAGAAGTCCGGAATTTCGAGGGGTGGCCGTGGACGAGGAAGAGGAAGAGGAAGAGGAGGGCGAGTAAACAATTAAGAGCGTGGACAACTGTTTCCGTTGTTGGTACTAAGTACCTAAGTGCCTTTGGAACTTAGTCAGTTACTTATTTTGTCACTTGTGATTACTTGAATTTTTTTTCTTCTTTTGTACTTTTTTTAATAAACCAATTTTTTTAAAAATCTGTACATGATGATAATTTGTTGTTCTTAATTTTTTCCATCAGCTATAATGAAGATACATTTCATTTGTAAATTAAATTTGTAAAGCCATCTTGCAAAGTTTATAATGTAGCAACTTGAGATGCTAAAACTTATTGCGGATGCAAACGTCTCCTATTACCCAAAAAACACGTGTTTTTTCAAACTACTCCACCCTTTGTTATTTTAATGTTTTCTTACACAACTTTTTTTGTAAAATAGGAATATCTAACCGTGATATTCCCTCCGCATATGGCTTAGCCGTACAGTAACTGTACTCAATGAAAACACTCCCTAACAACAAACTACCACTCACATCTTATTTAGCTTCCTTTTACCTTCCTTTTCATGTATAACATTCTTCATTTCCCTCTATTGTTCGTTCGTTAAACCGACTTTTCTGCCTCCTTCCGGTCTGTAGCCGTACAGTGACCGTACTCATTACAAAAATGAAGCATCTGAAGTTGCTACAACTAATCTACAACCAATTTAATACTCGCATGCATGAGAACCGTTCTCTATGTCATCCCTTTTTTTCTGTTATGGCTATGTGGCTACTTGTAGCAATTCAAGTTGCACAATTGTGACTACTTACTTCCGAATATGGCTTAGCCGTACAAGTAACCGTACAGTAACCTACTTTGTAGCTGTACAGCAGCCGTACTAACCGTTTTAACTGGCTTCAACAATTTTACCGTTTAATGAGACTTTTTTATTTCCAATTGCATTTGGAAACCATATTTCAACTATACTTAACTTGCTGACTAATTAGTGTACTGTGAGAAAACTCTTTACCTACTGGTTTACCTAGTAGTAATCTGAGATGCTGCTATTTACATAGTAAGAGAAAACGTTAGTTGCAATATGGAATGCTCGTGTTGGTTGTCACAAAGTTAAAGTTTGTAAGTCCGTCCAGTAACTATTCAAGCATAACCGAAGCAGTGGGAGTAGGGTGCAATTAATTCCAATATTGCATTGGTAGTGCAAACACTCCAACTCCTGAACTCCTGAGTAACCAAAAAAGAATATTTACTTTAAAGAAACAAAATAAAGTGAAATGGTTCAACTCTTTTGGCTCACTGAACATCACTATATTTATTGATTACAATACAATTTTACGGAGATGCATATCCGTATGTTAAGCGATGCAGCGCCCCCTCCTCAAATTCACTACTTTCTTTGTGGAGATTTCTTCATACAGCTCCATTATGTTCTCAAACCATGATATAGCCGCGTAAGACGAATTATAATACTCTTCTAGCGGAATGCATATCCCTCCATACGTTTGCATCGTCTCTTCGTAATCCTACAAAAAAACATCCAATACAATAACACGTTATTGTGTACATTCTAGACTGAACTCACTCTATGGCCTGGTAGAAACTCTAAGAATGCAGCCGAATCCCGCACGTTATAAGCTACGTTTATAACCTCAACTAGAGACAAGGACAAATGTAAACGTGAGTGAAGAGTAGCAAATTATTTCAGTAATCTCAGTAAATGGTTTCAATACTTACATTGATTCCTCTGACAGCGATATCTCAAGTCGTTGAGAACAGGCAGCACTAACCCCAAAACGCGCTTTAAAAAAAGAGAAAAATTACTAAACGCAAAAAATAAACTAACAGTATTACTTACTCGCATCCTAGCAATTGCCACGTTTTGGCGTCTTAGTGTATATAAATTTCGTTTCTGTTTTTTCTGCTGTAAATGTAGTAGTTCTAAATGTGCCCTATTTGTAGCCAGTACGCCACGTGCAGCTTTCAGTCTAAAGCAATGGTAGAATATTTTATTAAGTACATGTTGGATGGAAATGTGACATATGTTATGCATTGTTACGTTGCATTATTTATTTTGGGTACTGTAAAAAAAATTATATACTTGTCTCTGCTAATATTATCTAGTGCATCAAATTGTTGAAAGTTAACATTCACTTTATATAAGTTTTTGGCCTCGAAGAAGGCTACGAATTCGCCAAAAACACGTTCAACATCTCCGATAACACTTCTCATGGACTGCAAGATAGGTAGAAAGTATTCTTCTCCACGGACGAAGTAACTCTGCAATTTCTGAACTATTTCGTTCCACTCCAAACCAATTTGATATTCCTTTGAAATAAAAAATTTTATTTATAACATGTATAACAGATGAAAGGATGAACAATACCGTTTGTATAAACTATACCTCTATGCCACCAGGAGTGCCTAAAAAAAACGTGACATCTACTGCCGCAGAATCCATTCGATCGAAATCTCCTGAAAATGAATAATACAAATGTTCAGGCTACACGTAGCTATGTTGGAACCACGTTCTTACCCTTAAGTGACATGCATCGCAATAGGAAATAGTATATTGTGTCCACCTGTTCCTGAAGTGTTTACGGAAGTGTTAGCATTTAAAAAAGTTACGACTTTATGGCATATATCTTTTGTGCATATTTACCTCCAAGCAACTGATTTCCCCTTGTTTCGCCATCAACAGGTTTTTTGTTTTTTCAATTTTCATAGTCTCGGCTGACCGCATACTAATTATTTTTGATTGGTATCGTAGGAGACCTTTCATTCTCCTTTCCGGATGAAGTCGCCAAATGTTGGCTATTAATCGACTTTTGTAACCGTGGCATCTGCGTTGGCATGTGTTGTTAACCATGACGAACTGAAACTACAAGCATACGAAATAAATTATTGCGGCATTCTAATAAGCTCTTTAGCAACGTACGCTACATAGAAAATTAGAAAAACTATACTAACCGGAAAACGACCTCACAAAAAAGGAAAAGTTCGGCTAAACGTCTGAACCACGCGTGACGGGTCAATAACAGCTACAGAAAGAGCACCACAGAAATTTCGTGATTGTATTGCTTTAAAAAGAAACAATCTTCTTTCACCCAATCAGTTATGAGCATTTCCTATTGCACCAATAGCCAATTAGCATTTGTTATTGCACCACAGAAATCTCGTGATTGTGACGCTTTATAAAGAAACAATCCTCTTTCAGCCAATCATTTATGAGCATTTCCTATTGCACCAAACGCCAAATAGCATTTGGTATTGCACCACAGAAAACTCCACCGACCCCGACAAGAAACACGACACGTCAATAACTTTCAATAGTTACAGACCTGTAGAGAGGACTTTTAAAATGACGAACGTGATAACTATTGGGGAATTAATCGAATCTAAGACGATAGAGGTGCTGACTTTGCGGGTAAGTGCAATTTCTACAATGTAATATTTCTTTACTGAAACACGTGTTTTTTTTTCTGACAGATGGAGTTGCACATTTTAGTAGATGTAATGCTAGACGTAGTGAGCATAAAAGGTAAGCGATTTGGTAAGCGAAATTCGTTCGTTACAGTGTCTTGACGTTACATTGATTTCTATAGATTCATTAGATGAACTCGACATCATTACCGAGCTATGCCTTCGGGAATTGAACAGACTGGGGGTAATAATCAACAGTAATCACAAAACTTGGTTAGTCTCGATGTATTGTATTGTGTTTTTCATCACAGGAAGCGGATAGTCTGCATGAAATACACGCAAATTCCCCACGCCTGCTGTTCCTGGCACTGTATTACTTTTCCTCGGGAAAGTTGAATACAGAGTTCAGTGAGATGGCCGCGACAATAAATTTGATGTGCGAATACATTGAACACATTGGAAGAATAATCGTTCTTGGTGAGCAAGCAGATGACGAGGACGACGACCTCCACTTATCATATATCCTAGACCCATTTCGTAACCCTGCGTATCTTATACAATTGCTGTGTAATAAAGACACGCAAATAAATATACTTCGTGTAAGTATTAATTACTCTCATTATTGCAATTTCGTTATACAATTCAATTCATGAACTTGCAGGGACGTATAGCCGATGGTGTCCACATCGCAAAGGGACTGATCACTTATGCTCGCAGAGCATCTTGTAAGACTGCCTATCACCTTTGTGAAAAAGTGCGACTTAGGTCAACACTAATTTTATGTCACCTCTGTTGCAGGTATAATCTTTGATATGGCTCATGCTGTAAGGACTGCCGGTTGCATTGCAATCCTGTTGCGGCCGCTAAGTGACGAGGTCTGTTACGATGTCATTATAATATCACCTCATCTATTAATAGTTCATTTATTTAATTTCTAGGAAACTTTTGGATACTATGTATTGAGGAGGCGTTATCGTATAATAAGGTGGCTTGAGGAGTATTTCGGATTACTACAAGGCCGGCTTGTTGTGTGGTTATACAAAATTGTTTTTAATTCGCATGACATGTGGTCTCGCGTGCCGCAGATCCGAGTCACAAATAATTTCCTTACAATGTGATACAGTGTCCCTGCTTTTAGTTTACCACGAATAAAAATGTTTCATTCCTAATTATCTAATTTATTATCTAATTTTTAATAATTGTTGACTCTGTGTGTAATGACTTTGGCAAAGCTGTTGCAGAATTCCGAGGCAGCGTCTTCGGTGTCTTTTTCTTAATTAGCTTGAATTTTGACCACTCGTTAGCGAATCGTGAAAAAATGTACCTACGGAACATCTGAACATGCGCCTGCCTCATTAATTCCACGGGTATGCCTTTCATAAAGCATTCTGCAAGGTTCGAAAATTCGGTAGTTTAAGTAAGGTCTGTTAGCGGTAAAGCAGCGCCGCCACTACTACCCAAAAACCGGAAGTAATCGAGGGAATCGCGGGAAACTAACTAACACAAATACTTCCAAAGCAAAAGGAACAGGCATCGAACTCCGAGGTACATAATAAGCGGTTTCGCACATCATAACTGATTATTAACTGAATATGCATTTTAAAGTCTATGTGTTTTGGTAGTTCAACTTAGTTCAGATATGGCAAACCACAGCAAAGTTATTAAACACCTAGTAGAAATTGCACGATCACGGGTAGCGGCATCCAGAAAGGGTAAAGCAAGAATCCGAAAATATAACCGCATTCTTCGCAATCGGATTGCGAATTTGGTGTTGGTTAAGAGACGGCGTACCAAGGCTAAGTTTGCTGAATGTAAGGATCTGCGTGTAAGTGTTTAGCCGAATGTTTGCATGGAAATGGATGGGTTATTAATAGCAAACATGTGGTTCATTTTTTTTTTTAGGCACAAATGACTTTATTCGCAAAGGTTTTAGATAAACTAGTACGACAACGCCCGTTAAGAAGTATTAAAGTTCTCAGATTAACACGATGAACATTATATATGTTATTCTCTTTTCGCTCTGCAGCTGATATAGAAAATGTGCAACGTATCGCAGAAGCTGATATCTTGATTACTTTTGGAAAACGAAATGCAATTCAGGTAGGAACATAAACTGTCGATTATTTCAGTTATTTATGTAAAAATAAGATGTGGTGACATAAAAATAAGATTGATTGGTTATCATTTATTTGTTTATTTTAGGATTATCAAAGGTGTCTTGCTAGCCCAACTAGCTCCGTTACAAGGGACTTACAAAGACACTTTGTGTCTTCTGTAGCAGAGCAGACCGTTAATCTAGAAACCATACTTTCCTTAATGAAATCCGCCAAAAGTCACATGCGAATCTTACAGGAGTGCCTTTGGAGTGAATTTGGTGGCGAAGTTGGAATGGAGCTATGTAATTCTTTGTATAGGTTTGCTGAGAACTTTGATAAAATACATTGGATGGTGATTACATTTATATTCTTTTTTTTGTTAGGCAAGTCTCTCTTGGAGTTGTAGGGCAGAATATTCTGCTAAAAAAAAAACTGCGAGTCGAATTACAAAACGTAGCGACAACAAATGCAGCACTAAGCCGGAAAAATGTCGAAATCATGCGCCTGCGTGTATGAAGTTTTAACAAACACAGACTCGAAATATTAATGAACGAAAATTCTTATTTAATTACAGGACATCTTAGAAGGAGCATTGAGTGTGTTAAAAGAACTGACTGAAACACTGAAGGAATTTGCTGGTGTGTGTATTAATATATCAGATGTTTTCTTGTTATTATTCAAGATTATGGAATGACTCTTTAATCGAACACTTTTCAGAATCAGAATTTAGGGGAGTGCGAGGCCAGGTAACGCTACACCTCTTGAACACTGAGCAGCCACAGGTACTAAATACCATGCAAAATGAAGGCTTTTACGCTAACCGTTAATTTTTTTTAAGCAGTGGGATGAGGCAATGAACGGGTCAGCTGTGGCCAGAGTATTGAGCTACCATTTGGAAGGCTTCCTAGAAGTCTTCCATACAGTGCATCTCCTCAGATTCGAGTTGGGAGTTTGGTGCAGTCGAATCCCTGCATTAAGAAGGGGGCTTCGCTTACACCCTAATGGCGTGGATGCATTGGATGTCTATCATGTTTGCACTGCTGTAAGCGTTGTGTTCCCACACAACAACACAACACTTGAGTTCTTACGTATGATATTATCGATTTTTCATTGAATACGGTAATTACTTTGTAATAAAGAACGTTAATAAAATAATGAAAATTGACACTTTGCAACGGTACCTTTTATTTTGTTTTAAAACGGAAACTCATACGAACATTACAAAAATATGTAAGAAAATGCCCTTTAAATGAATTGGAAAATGTAAGTACAATTCTGCACTGACATAAAAGCGTAAATAAGAGGGTTATTTTTTGGCACGTTTGGCCCTGGTATGTTTTGCAGCACTTGCAGCTCCGCTTTTCCAATATGTGCACTGGTAATTAGCAAAAGCCTTCACCATAGCATCATTTGTTAACACGATGTCGCTCATTGCTGAGCAGAAGACTGAAAAGCACAAGTTATAATAAGTTGAAGAAATGCAAATGGCCAATATCAATGTAGTAACGTAATGTAGTATAGTTACCTTTTATACTTTGGGCTATGGAGTGGTCGAAAAGCTTCTGATTTTTCCTACGAGCTCGCAATGCATGCGTGGAGCAGTACAGTTTGCCCATCGCTAGCTCGCACATCTTAGGAAACAGTGTATTCCGCTTGCTGTTTTCGGAGACAATTTGGTCAGCGTCTACACAACGCACTTTAACACATGGGGAGTACCCAAACGTGTACTAAGAAAAAATTAGGTAAGAATTGTCAGTTAGAAGAAAAAACGAACAACTTACTTCATCGGATGCATCTCTCTGCTGTAGGAAAAACCCTTTTCCAATCATGTTGAGGTTATTCAACGCTTTTTCTTGTGTAGCTAAAGATAAATATGCACATTCAAATAATATAAAGAAATCTTTATAAGGTGTCAATAAGGTGTCAACCACAAAATTGAGTTTTACTTTTAGCTGCTGCTATTCGCAGAATGGTGTTGTGGGTGCCAAAGCCCTAAGTAATGACACAATATAATATGATTATAGATGATTTATATATCTTATTGTTAAGTATCTAACCTCAACCCCTGCCACATCTGAGATTCCCTCGCCTTCGACAGTACTGTCATCGCCTGTGTCAGCACTGTCATCACTTTCATCTAAATTAGAGCCATTATCACACCGGTTACGCCTGTTTCCAGTAGCACGGCATGGACGCTTTCTATGGGGTTGGCTGCAATTATACTCATAAGAATGTCAGAATGTCAGAAGAAAGAAAAGTATTCAAAAGTATGCGTACAACCCGTCCTGTAATGTTCGCTCGACTATTAGAGTTATTAATATTTTTAAAGTTCAAGATGTAAGTTCAAGCCCTGAATACCGGACAATCCAAAACCCATGTCCAGATATCAGAGCTCTTACGAAATGTTCAATGCTCACCTGTCACCTGCGTTAGCAGTAGTTCCCGCACTTTGTGTCAATTCAGTAATCCTATGACAGAAAAGTTAATAATTTTCTTTGCGAACTAAAACAGCAATGATTATACCTCCTTTCCATGTCTTCGATTGAAATAACCCCAACTCCTTGAACAAGAAACAACTTGGCGGAAGTTACGCTTTGGTGTTCATCACTGCGCTCCTGCTCATGTATCTCCTGCTCTTCTTCCTCAGAAACTCGGTGGCGCTCTTCTTCGTCGGACATTTCCTCCGCAATTTGGCTGAGCTTACACTCTTCCTCCTCTATGGTAATGAATTGATATTGCTTGTACAGTAAAATGTACAGTAATGATGAAAACAAGGCAGCGTTACTTGGAAAACCTGGTTCGATGACAGAAAAAGATAGAAAACCGGAGTGCTCCTAGCGGCTGTTACCCAAACTATGAATTTGCTATGTGTTAGGGGAAAAGCAAGTATGCCAAAAAAAATGAAATCAATGGTTTGAGACAGACTATGGACATGGTTTTATTGGAAAGTCCAAAATAATTCGAAAACGAGTTAAAGGGCGACGATCGGGCGACGATTTAGCGGAAGTAGGTGGAAAAGCAATACGAACGGAACGGAGCGATCCTACAGGTGGTTTGCCGAAGTTTTGAGTTGGCTTTGCCCCTCGGCTTGCCCAAAATATGTTTACGGTACCCAAAAGTTAAAAAAATAAAAAATTGGAGTAATATTGCATATAATTATAAATGGCAATGAATGCTTGTTTGTTGGTTTAAAAGAGACAGGGGAAAATGTTAAGCCACGAGAATGTTGGGCTGGTACAACACGAACCAACATGTTAGTGGTTTCGGTTTTACATTCACATCATCATCACATCACAAATGTTTATTAATGTAGGTATATATAATAAATAAATAAATCATTTTATTTATCATGCAATTTTTGTATAGAATTTTTGACACCTGTTATAGGATCAGCGATAGCCTATACATTGCGGAATGAACTTTGTTGCGAATGTGCGAATGCAATACGCAATGCACAAACTTGTTAAATCATGTTTTAACAACCATTCTCACGCATCGCTCATACGCATCGCTTATAGGAGAGCTTATAGGAGCAACATGCCATTAGGTAAATATTAAATGTGAAATGGTTCATTACTGACAGGTTTAAATTGGTGCATATTGCGACAGGCAGTACCAGGCATGCTAACTTTTACAATCCCGCAAAATTATCAAAAGACTGGAACCTGGAAGACATCTATGAGACGACATTGCATCTAACAACACATCTAAAAATGAATTTTTTTTTTCTTTCTTAGTGCTAGTGCTACGTTTTTATTTGCCACGACTCCACTACTTATGCGGATTAAGCGCAACGATCACTCACGAAGTAAGAGAATTCATTAAACTGACGGTAATAAACAGTAATAAAATAATAGGATTAATATATTTTTATTTCAGAACTGGCGATTCGTTTTGCTATGGATCATGCTGGTGTCGGTGCTCTGGCTACTAGGCGTTGAGATGAAGTTCCAGTACTGTAAGTACTTATAGAACTGCATTTTTGAATAAAAAATAATTATCTAATAGAAATTTGTGTTTGCAGTCGTCTGGCTACAGCCGGAACAGCAGGAACTGCATGAACAGCCGGAACTACAGGAAACAGCCGGAATAGTTTAACCATGTGATTTACGATGTGATTTATTTTTGTTTTTTTCTATTTATGTAAAATGTAAAATAAAAATACTTTAAAGATAATTGTGACAAATTTAGTTTTTAAACAACAAAAAAAAAAGCGATAAAAATAAGCGTAACCTGGAGTAGTAACACAGTACAAGATAGCAAACACCTGGTGAGCGTTAGTATATAGAATAATTAATTATCTTTCCTAATCATGCTAAGCATAAATAGTCTTGCTTGGCTCGCGTTTCTTTCTTTTTGATGGAGATCTCAGATTTGATCCCGTTACATCAGTTTGGTCCTGGTTTCGGGCTGGTCTCTTCCGACACTTTGAAACGGCTGTCGCACGGCTTTGCGGTTTCGCACCTTTGCGAATGGCCTGGACTTTCAGTTTGGGTTGTTGTGTTTTCGGTACATATTCATTAATCAATCTCGAAAAAATGTACCGTCTGTACATACGTACATGGGCCTGTCTCATTACCTCCACAACTATGCCTTTCAAAAAGCATTCAGCGTTCTAAAAAGAAATTAGGTAACATGTTATGATGCGCCGCCAAATGTGCAGGTTACTGGAGCTAACCATTAACAGAAATATTCCGCAGCTGGTGTGATCAAACTGTCTACAGCTCTTCATGGGCTTGACAGTATACTTGTCGCAATTGTAACCAGGCTCATAACTTTCTCTTGATCGTACGTAGGCCCTGATAGGAAAACATGGAGTAATTATTTAATTACTGGGAATGACATTTACTGGGAACTTGTTATTCGTAAACTAGTTCATACCTCCAGTGATCAGCGTACTTCCTAGCATCCTCAGTTAGCGAACAATGTGCAGCATTGGAATCGTAATACAGCAATTCCTTATTTAGATTGTCAACAACTAAGAGTGTCCAATGTCCTCCCAGTTGTGGGCCTATGTGCACAGGAACTAGCACATACTTATACTTAGCGTAGAACACCTAAAACAAATAAATTAAATTAATAATAGAAAATTAACGGGAATAATTATTCAACCACCTTCCGTAGCATCACTTCTTTTCGTTCTGTTGACGGCTTCCATGTTGTGGAAATGTGGCTGTCAACCGCTGTTGCAGTATCCACCTCTGTTTTGTTAGCGTCTTCGCAAAACATCCAAAGGCTACTGTTTATCACCTAAACAAACAAAGCAAGTTAACATGTGCTCGGACAAACACTACTCAGTAATGAGTAATCACCCCATCGTCTAGATACTGATTGTCTTTAAGTGTTTCAAACTCTAAATGGCCCAAAACGTAATTGCCTAATGAAAATTGCTGCTTGCGCGAACTCCATTGAACCACCAAATGCCATGTCGAAACAAGTGAAAGATGTGTCGGTACGGTGCATAGTGTTGTTGTTAAGGAGGCTATAGGAATGTTACACTTGTAACTGTACATTCCCAATGCAGCCGCGATTACAGGCAGACAAGGCACGTCACTAAGACTCATTTGCTTATCACGTAGAAGGATGCATAAAGCATGCTTGGTATATGTTGTTGCCTTCACTAAGGCTGATGAGTTAAGCATAGACATTTCTCTCAGCAATGTAGATGCGCCAACAGCAGCATGTGTTGGTTCCAATGGGAAACCCCTATCGTGAGCATGCCACATATCTGCTGCAGTACGTAACACACTTTGGTCATCCCAAAGAAGCAAATTTAGCATGACTTCATTCAAACTTGGCATGTTATTGTCAATGTGTTGGCATATTAACAATGCTTCTTTCTCTGCATCTGACTGTTCAAAGACCACCTCCTTCGCTGCTCTTTTGGCTAGGTTTTTGGTAGACAATTTTGCTCGGCTTGGGAGTAAAGTTGGTTGTGATTGCTTGTCTGTAAAAAACACCATTGAATTATTACATTGTATCGCAAACTTAATTTTACCAATTTTACCTTTATCGGTAAGAAGATCAGAAGATACCTGTCCAGAATTATTAATGTTTATGCCTTTTGTAAGGCTGTCTTTGCACCGTAGGTCTTCACGATCTCCGACATCGGTACTACCTCCTGTAAACAACACTTTTGTTTTCACACTTTTTCCTACCACATTACCTATGTTTAGAATACCTTCTTTTGACACAGCCTCATGAGAAACATTTTCTACAGCTTCCGATTCAACATTCCCAACTGCGTTGCTGCTGTATTCAAGTACATGACAATCGTGAACAGTATTATCTATATCATCTGCAACATACCGCCCCCAACCCGCACAATATATAATTAAGTCTTTTATGAACTACAAGTTCTGTTTTAGAAAAATGTACCTGGTATTTCCGTTTGTTGATTTTCTAGCACCCTTGAAGAATAAACGTTATTTATGAGAGTAGCCACAGAATTATATGCAGTACGAAAAAACTCTGCCTGCATACTATCCAACAAATTGCTGAAACTGGAAAGCAAACTTGTTTTTAACAAACTTAATTCGCTTGCTTTAGGATCCCATTTAGGATCATCTGCAAGGATTGGCAGTGGGTCTGGGTATTCAGGTACTGAAACTTGATTAGTTATATGTGCTGCTGCTGCATGGTTTTCATGTTTTACATCTGTGCGTAATTCACAAAGTTCATTGTTTTCACGAGCTTCATACTTCATTTTAGATTGAACATTGGACCTAACACGATGACGGTACGCCTTTCCTGGTGGATGGTTGTGCTCGTACTTTACATGCAAGACCTGCAGTTTGCCCCTAAGCCGATCTGCATTAAATATAATCTCCCACTTGCATCCCTGGCTGTCTCTAAAGATGAAACAAAGGTTTTACTGTACACACTGAACATATGCATATGTTAGACTGGTTCGGCCGCACTTATGACGGTACGCCTTTCCTGGTGGATGGTTGTGCTCGTACTTTACATGCAAGACCTGCAGTTTGCCCCTAAGCCGAT
>JAQGBF010000005.1:0-18982 GCA_034698245.1 Schendyla nemorensis | reverse complement strand
CCCAAGAGGTCGAAACTGCAGTCCTAAGTTGGTTTCTAGTTGCTTGTTCCGTTCGTTTTCGTCACCACCGGCTACCTCTGGTTCCGTAAACCTAAGTTTCTCTTAGGTCGGTTTTTTCGTGTCTGTGTCCAATTTCGATACGTTTCCCTTGACGAGAGTCTCCCTTGGAGACCGAAAACTTGGGATAGGTAAAATTACTATTTTACTGATAAATCTATGCATGTAGGGTCTCTAAAATTTCTTTTACTGCAGACTTTGTGGTTGGAGCCCAACGTTTGGAAGTTGGCAATGGCGGCAATCCAATTGAGTCTAGGACCTACCCTCCACTATTACATTCCTGGACTCGTCGACCTAAAAAAACGTTTTACAATTTTCTCACTAGATGGAACAGTGTAGTTAGCCTACAAATTCCTTCAAAATTGGCCAATTGGAGAGCACATAGTATGCCCATCAGGAATGCTCTGCCTCAGCAACAGAGCACAGGATTGGCTACAGAGATACTTTGACGGTAGCGCCAACTGTAGGCCAACACATGAATTAATTGTTCAGGATAGTAAAAAAAAAACGATGACGTAGTTTTATTGTCTATTCACTCTTTATTATAGAAAAAAACTAAAATTGCTTCTAACCACAACCAAATCCCTCTTAAATACCACCACCAAAAATCCCTCTGCAAACACTTTTCCCTTCCCGAACCGCTCCGGCAAAGACCGATACTAGAAAAAACCCGCGCTATCTTCTTCATTCCAACAATCTCTCCCATTCTCATGCTGAAAGCGCCCATGCTCAAAAAGTCTATTTGTCATACAATTGCCAGGAGATGATTTCGGATCAGAAATCCTCTTTACCCTCCCCCACCGACTTGTCTACACACCTTCTCCTTCGCCGGAGATATTTGGTTTGCGCTGGCACGAGCGCTAACACGAATCGAAACTGTGGCACAGGGTCAGCGACTGCAGCAATTTTAAGCGAGAGGGGCTCCTGCTGCAACAGCAGCGTCACCTTCCGAGGAAATGGAGTAAGGGGGCCTGGGAAGGATGGAAGAGCCTGTATTGGAAATCGCTTTAACTGATTTGGATCGGAGACACGGCCGGGGTTCGGCGGCCGACTTAATGGAAAAGAGAAAAGAGGAAGAGAGGCAACTAGCTGGGTCCACATGAGGAATAAGTCAAAGAAATTGGGCCAATCGTGGTTTCAATTTTCTTCGAAGCAGTGATAGGGGAATGAATGAATGGGAGTTCGGGAGGAAGACAAAGTTCGGTAGTTTACCGTTGGACTGCTGATGATGCTCCAAGATCACTTTCTTGGGTAGCTAAGATTCGATTCTTCTTCTTCTTTGCTTTTTATGCGGTTAAATACTTTCAGAAGCAATTCCCTGCAGTCAGTCTAAGCTGAATATGCATTTCTAAATGTTTAGAAATTAAAAGTATTTCTTACATGTTTAACAAACGACAAAAATAGTTATATTTAAAACATATATTTTTGCTCGAAGTACGATGTTTTCGCACTACATTAAATATAAAGATTAACATCTAACATCTATCTGCTTCCACTAATCATTGAGAAAACAATGCATTGGCACCTTAATGTTACTTCCAAGAAGATTTTGCCAACAGAAATAAGAACTCTCGAAAATATGGCCACTTGTACGTACATCGGCATAGCGGCGTCAAATGTTTTTCGGAACAGGGCATTCAAAGGTATATAGCGATTTGGGCGAAGGTTTCGATGTACTTCCTCAGGGTATTTGTGAACCCGAGGAAGCTGCAGACTTTGTAAAAACCTGTAAAAACGTCATTGGAGTGACGTTTTTCGTTTTTCAGATATGTTTCCAGATATAAGGAGATTAACGCATGCCATATAAGATCCACTGCTCAAACAGTTTTGAACGCAAATCTTCGTAGTACAATTCCTACACTTAGCTGATGAGACCCAAGAGGTCGAAACTGCAGTCCTAAGTTGGTTTCTAGTTGCTTGTTCCGTTCGTTTTCGTCACCACCGGCTACCTCTGGTTCCGTAAACCTAAGTTTCTCTTAGGTCGGTTTTTTCGTGTCTGTGTCCAATTTCGATACGTTTCCCTTGACGAGAGTCTCCCTTGGAGACCGAAAACTTGGGATAGGTAAAATTACTATTTTACTGATAAATCGATGCATGTAGGGTCTCTAAAATTTCTTTTATTTAAAACTTCTTCCATGCATTCCGGAATTTTGCTTCGTAGCTTAATCTTTATTACAATTTGAATGTGTATGTTTTCATGAGATATGAATACAATAATCCAACATAAATGTTCCCTTAAAATGTCAAATTAGGCTTTTTTTACAACCTTTTATTTTATATACATTTGATCTGTGGAAAGTTCTATTTCAGTGAATCTCAACATTAAGAAGATATGAATGCTTTATTCTTTTATCAACCTACGGTATTTTTATATTATCATTATTGTTATTATAATTAATGTTTATAGCCATATTGATGATAGTTAACTTCACATTGACACTTATACAAAAGTAACGTTACAATGTTTATTTTCAATATTTTTTATTAAACTTTATAATAAATAGTAAATGTCCAACCTATGAACTGTACAAACTTAAAATTATCCACACTAGAGCATTGCACGTGTGTGGAATTACAGTATTTATGATATTTCTATTAAGCAAAACAAAATATGAAAAAATAAATAAAAAATAAAAAAAAACCGGTATTGAGGATAAAATATTTGAGACTACACATAATACAGAAAAGTAGTTATCATTTTGAAATATAAAATAAAGAAACAATCCAAAACAAGTTAAACATGAAGGGTACTAATCCCATTCCCAATCACTGAGGATTATGGTAGTATCCTTTCTCAGTCTGTTTGGTGGAGGTTTGTTTGATTGAATTCCAACGAACCTCGGATGATAATGGGCTTTTGTAGTTACAGAATCTCTAGCCAACTGATAATTATCAAGTTTCTGGCAGAAGTTTTGAAAGATTGGCTTGATCCACTTATACGGCAGTGAACGGAATGTTGTAATAGCTCTGGGTACATTGTCTTCATCCTCAGACGTATCGGAGCTCATGATATCCATTTGCAAATATGGCCCGAACAATTCTTTCTCCTCATTCGATACCAATCGTCTTGGAATTGTTCGAAGAGCTCGACGACGTCTACAGAGCTCTGAAAGAGAAATCACTGTTAACGAACGTTTTACATTTAATAAGAGGTGAAACTACGGTCTGCAGCAATATGAAACCGTGAAAGTTTTTGATTGAATGGTTAATATACGTTAAAAATAAACTTACTAGTCTGCTTCCTCTGTACTTTACGCATTTTCTTCTGTTTCGCTTCCTGCTGTAGGTAGTAAGTTCTCCTGTTGCGGTAATATTGCAGGACGAAAGCTGGTTTAAAAATATACATAAAAATTCAATATGATAACTCTTTAAAACGTAAGTAAATAATTATACTTACTTTCAACACTACTGTGGAATCTCGGTAACTTCCTTTGCAAAGCCTGAATGAGGGCCAATGTAATACAACCATTCCTGGCGTCCTGTGCACTATAACCAAAACAAATGTTTGTTTGAAATTTCTCGTACTTTGAAGGAACGTTTCAGTAACTATAGCAATAAAACATACTTGTTCTCAACGCCATACTTCCATCGTGGGCGCTGCTTCGATGAAATTTTTCTCATCAGTGCCTTTACGCAAACAAAAATCCATATTAAATTTCTGCAATTTTTATTGCAAATGAAACTAAATTTACACACCCGGATTTTGGACTTGTCTTTATCTGATAAAGACCTTAATCTTCTTCTTAATCTGTCTCTTTGTATTGCCGGCCTGGGGTGATGTCGTCCACGTAATTGTTGCATCACTGGTGCAGATTCCCTTGCTGATACCTGTACGTACACAAATATAAAAAAACAAATAAGTTATTGAATTTATTTCGTGTAATAAAAATGTGTACTTCAGTGTCTGTAGTCTCAGTATCGGAGGACTCATCATCGGAGTCCTCATCATAGGAATCCACATTATTGGAATTCGCATCTGCGGAAGACTCATCATGGGAATTCTCATCTGCGGAAGACTCATCATCGGCCTCATCAACGGAATCTGCTGAACTGGAGTATTCATCCGCAACACGGTTGTGCAGCTGTTGTATCAAACAAGTAAACCAACATATTTTCTTTTTGTTACTGTAATATACCGTATACCTCAGGTTCTTGAACATTGGTATCGTCAATCTCTCCTACATTCGAGGCCGCAGATTCATACTCCTCTGTTTCTGTGCTGGAATCTTCAGGCTCTATAGTCTCAACACCGTTGACATCACAATCATTCGAAACTGCCGAATCGTACTGTTCAGTTGTTTCTGTACTTGAATCTTCAGAGTTAGGCTACAGCAATAAATAAAGCAATAAATAATATTACACATACACGTATTTTGACAAGACAGTAAAGTATACTTCAGAATTTTCAGAAGTGTCAGAAGATTTATCCGAAGCATTATTTACTTCTGCTACGCAAGCATCGTACAGTTCATGAAGAATTTCTAGAAAAAAGTATCGGTAACAGAGCTGCATATACATCTGACTATAAGTGAACTCCCTCATAACCGGACATAGTTGGGGTGGCCGCTTATGAGGTCTGCCCGGATAAAAGGCGGCTATTTCTACTGGCATGTATTAGTTGGGACAGCAAGTTCTTTCTGTATATTACTATGTCCTGTTAAGAGGGCTTCAACTGTATAAATAATAAAAAATTTCTGTTACCCATAAACATTAAGCTATATGCATTCGGGTACTCCTCCATTAACTGTCGGTGATGAAGACGGAATAATTCTAACTTGTCTTTGTCAGAAATTCTGTAATTATTAACAAGGCAAATGATAAACATTCCAAACTAATAATTTATAAATAAAAGTAAATACCTGCCACATCTTACAGCCCTTCTGAATGCAGGTCCAAAATCAGAAAATATGGACTTCTACAATATAATAATGTATTTACTTATTAAAATCATTGGGACGATCTTGTGAAGTCATTAATTAGCAAAGCTTACCTTGAACCTTGCCATAATTGAAACCTACAAATTAAAAACAATTAACATTCTAACGAACATGAGGAAAAGATAACTTCTTTAGTTACTTCTTGCTCCGTAGCAGTTGAATTTGCCAGCGTGGAACTTGTCGAGTCAACAGCATCTTCGTGTATATTTAAAAGTGCAGCGTTTGCTTCAGGCCTAGTGTGCTGAGCATCATTCCCTGCTCTTGGTTCCTCTACAATAAATAAAAATTTAATTCAGCGCAAATAAAAAACAAACATATATTTTCATAGTTTACCAGGGACCTGCAACTTTGTAATTTTCACGTAACACTCTCTTATCACAGACTTGTTTGCTTTGGGTGTCTGTAATGCCTGTAAGGAAAACTGATTTTAATAAAATGTTATAGGTGTGCCTTTCAGTGAGGAAAGAAATTACCTGTGTTTCGTTTTCAGGGCGTTCAACAATTCCCTCCTTAAACGTTATTTTCATGAGAAGTATGGCTTCTATGTGATGAAAAAATAACTCCATAATATGAAGAGGTTAGGTTATGAATATCAGTAGTTTTACTTGGAATCAATGAGTGGTATTGACTCTCCACCGCTGTCTTGGCTCTCTCACAAAGTCTATCAAACAGTGCTCGGTTGGCTTTCACAGATTTCCTATCAGTGCATGGAATGAAGAATGTATTTTAATTGTACATAATGAAATTATGAGATATATACCTGTTTCCTAACGCCCAATTTTCAATTGCTTTCCCAAATTTGGTCATTAGAACCTTTTTCATCATGCGAATTATTTTCGCATTATGTGTTTTCTTATCTGCTGCCTGCAACTAAAGGAAAATTACTTTGTTTAATAATTATTATCCACTGGATTCGCAGAAGTTGCACTTTCCACAAAACTCGTTATAAGTCCATTTTTTTTTCAAGTAGGATTTGCTGAAGTTACACTTTCTTCAAAATAGTTATACAGTATTTTCTCTAATAAACGCCGGGTGCGTCAGGGGCGAATGCAAGGGGGGGAGTCTAGCAATTTTCGGGTGTTGGACGAGGGAGATTTTCGATAAACGCCCCCGGCGTTTATTGGAGAATTTACGGTAAGTTTATTTTCACATAGGATTCACGAGATGTAGAAAGTGTATTTTCTGCACTTTGCTTGTTAATACCAGAACTTTTTTTTTACCTTTTGTGTGACAATGCTTCCTGTCTAGAAAAAAAAAAGTTTAGGGACAGTTAATAACAATAATAATGACAATAATGACAGTAGATTTATCATTACTCTTGCTAATCCGACGCCACCAGCAAGGAAATCTTCCTGAGACATCGTGTACTCGCTAATTCTGGTTGCGATAGTCGAGGAAGCACAGTCTCAAGTCTCATGAAGCACCTAAACGACGTGAGGCGGAGATATGGCTTCCCTTCGGAAAAGAGCGCCACGCCATACAAGCGGGCAAAACTGAAACTACTTTTCAATAGCTTTTAAGTCCGCTGCTCTCCTTTCCCACCAAGCATGTCTCGACCTCGTCTCGATTTGACAATATTAATATCAATTTTCGTCTCGATATTTTCGTAATTTTATCGAGAATAATCAAGAATAATCGAGATTTATCGAAATTTTTCTATAGATTTCGATAAATCTCGATAATCCCTCGTAAAATTTGCAGTTTCGAGCTCGTAGCGATTGCTTTCTAATAATATCGATATCGATATCGAGCTTGACTTTTTGCAATGTATCTCGACCTCGTATCGTATCGAGTATTTGAGACGATATACGAAATAGATGTCGAGAATTAAAAGCCACAAATTATTCACTAAACCATACATTAAAATTTACTTAGGTTTATTTCATTTATGTACATTTGTAGGATTTAATTGTCACAACAGAATCGAACACTGCATCTGTAAGTACAAAAAAAAACAGTATCAAAACTTAGGACACACACATTGGCAGCATTGCCTAATACTTTCTTTCAATATTCAGTTTATGTGGCGTCCCGTAAAGGTGTCTATGACCAGGACGCACACACAGGTGTGAGAAGTTTAGAGGATTATTCAGTGGCGTCCCGTAAAGGTGTCTATGACCAGGACTGCACACACAGGTGTGAGAGAGAAGTTTAGAGGATTATTCTGTGGCGTCCCGTAAAGGTGTCTATGACCAGGACTGCACACATGGAATTGGCCCTACAATATTTATTTGCTGAAATCTTATAAGTCGCTTACCATTCTCTTCCTTTCTGTAAAGCCAATCTTAAGATCCTTCCATTCCTACTATAATGGTCAGCCTTCAGAAAATCGGGAATGTTTCCGTCCTCCTCTCTTGGTGGATCCATGACTGGCCGATCTTCCTCGCTTCGCAGTCCTTCAAACTTGTCATCTTTATTCTCAGTGTTACGGTGCGGTTCTGGAATTGATACGTATTAAACATTAATTAACAGACTTTAATTAATAAATGTCATTCTTTGCCGCCATGGAACATGTATTTATTTCAGATTTATTATGAGGGCAAATATTACCAGTTTTTTATTGTTGTATAAACCGACATGGGAATATCTCCGTGTTATTTTGTACCACAGATTAATTTGTTTGTGGATAACAATTAAATTAATAAAAGATGAATTATATTTGCGGAAACTTATATTTCAGTCAGTTAAACATTATTATAAACGATAAAATAAAATAATTAAAATGCTATTTTATGTCGTAAATAAAAAACTTCTCCTATTTGGTAAATCCCACGGAAATATTACTACGTGGTTCTATCTTTCATAGTTAATTCAAAAATATTTGTATCATATCCTTACGTTGCCCTGCATCTTGGTCTTTTTCGTCCAAGCCTGCATCTAAGACCTGTGCTTGTTTTTCTTCAAACATCTTTTTCAAGAAGCGCAGATCAGCTCTGTATCGTCTTCGTCTGAAACGACGCCCTCTATTTTGATGACTTTGGCGTCTCGGTTTCTGTAAAATAAATCTTAGTGGTTAGCAACAAATGTGAACTAATACAATTATATATATATTAGTTATATTAGTATCGAAAGAAATATAAGGTGACCAGACCATTGAGTTCATCATAAAGAAAATCCTCGAAAGATGGTCCACGTTGGTTTGGGTTGGAATCAGACTCTACAGGTGGCCTCCAGATGTTGTCAAAATTGTTTCCCAGCGCCCCCTCAAAATACAGGAGACTTTTTTTGGGCAACTAGCTTCCAAGGTCTGGGTGGCTATTGAAAAATGTTAATAAATGATTAAAATCAGTTTTTAAAAATATATAATATTTTACAAATCATTCTCTTGCTAAATTTTAACATTTCCCAAATAGTAAGGCGTGAAAAAAATCAAACTTTCACCACCTTTTCCTACTTTCTAGTGACGTCACTCCAGAAGACAATCGATAGGAAGAACCCAACATAATAAATTCTCTTTGCAGTGTGCCAATTGTTTGCAGTGTGCTAAAATGGAACAAGATTCAGTGACGGTCAATTCCGTTCTCTCTGAGAACATTGATTTACTACAGAAGCTGGGGGAATCACCAGAACTACATGTAGGATGTGTCTGCTCCCCGTATTCAGGAAAAAAATTTTTTATTTCGACTTGTAAGAATGAACCATTAATTGAAGAGGCACTTACGGAACTCGGAGGCTGCACAGAGGTAATGCTAAGTGCTGCCGTTGATGTAATAATTGTTGATGGAAGAGTGTCCGACTTTGATGCCAAGAAACTTCTGGGACTTAATGTGACTATTATCGATTGCGAAAAGGTAATTACGGATGCACGCACTCATGCTTTGAATTCGTCATGTTTTATAAAAGAAGTTGATAATGAGATCCAGCACCTAAAAAGTCCCTTTATTAAAGTTGAAGATAAAAAAATGGAACTGAAGCCATTCTTTAAAGAATTTACTGACAAAGAATGGTCTTCAATTACACGTGTTAAGTATGGAAATGGAAAACAAGTGACTAATAATGTCGAGAAGCATGAATCGAAGAAATTGAAACGTCATTACTGCGAAATATGTGATGAATTTTTTTTTTTGGCGGATAATCATGTTTTAAGCAAGGCTCACAAGGACATTGTCGCAAAGTTGGACTTTAGCTTAATCGACGAGTTAATTGATTCTTGCAGTATGGAATCATTCCTCAATTCACATGAGTAATAATATCTGATTAAGAATCATGGAAAACATTTGTAATGTCATTTATAACATTTGCAAATAAAAAGCTATAAATAAATAACATCTTTGTACTGCTGAATTTTGTTTTTCTCAATGCGTATAAGTATATGGTTTTAACTCAGATTTGCATGTAAGAAAAAAAAAATACTTTAACCGGATTATTTTATTGGTGATAATATTTCATTAGCACCGGTACAGCGCCACCTACCTACAAAAACCTATTTATACCGTGCTTACAAGGTCTCATTTTAAAACACTTAAAATGCCATCAGCAACAAAAAAACAATGCGATTATTGCAAAATCTTTTATGTCCGAACACACTATTATGCTCATATTAACATCTGTCCGTACAATCCTGTAAACTGCTTTCAGCAAGTGCCAGCAACTGCTGTGAAAGGAACCCAGGATCGTGTAAATGTAACTGAGAACGAGAACTTAATTAATAATTCAGAGGAAGAGAATGATGCGGAGTGTGATGCGGGAACTCACCTTTCCGCAGATACCGAAGATAACGAATTTGCTGATATTGAAATTAACGTCGATGGTCCTCCAGACAAAGAAATTGATATGGACATGTTTTTGTGCGATAATTTCGAGGAGTTGATATTTGAGTCAAGCACTCCTGACGAAGACGAAAGTGAAAAAACTGCAAAACTTGTAGAACGATTCATATTATTATGGCAATCCAGATTCAATATCACAAACAAAGCGACCGATGTGATGTTAAAATTTCTTCGTAGGCTTTTTGTTTTGATAAAGAAACCTTTACCGATACGTTCCCACTGGCAGCTTGTTAATAATTTTGGAGATGTCACATACTTCAAACGATTCGTGACCTGTACGAAATGTTTTAAGCTATTCAGTTTTAGGAAACTAAAGAAGCGAATTCGAGAAGATATGAGCCCAGTGTGTGACAACGTCGTTTTCGGTAAGACTTGTAAGACCCCATTGTTAGTGAGTGACCGATCACCGCAAGGAAATTTAGTTTGGCACCCAATCAAAGAATACTGTTACCGACCACTCGAATATTCCTTGAAGGAGATGTTTAAGAGGGGTGGATTTGGATCACGCATCAACAATTGGCAAAAGAGAAAAATTATTAAGGGTGACTTGGCCGATATCTACGATGCCGATGTTTGGAGAGATATGGTAAATGAGAAACAGTTGGGTAAGAATGTTCTTGGATTTATGCTAAATACCGATGGATTTAGAGCTTTTGAACATTCACAATATCAGGTATGGCCAATATACCTGGTAATGTTAAACTTACCGAGAAGTGAGCGTTTCAAAAAGCACAACGTAATTCTCGTAGGATTAGTTCCTCACTTTGGAAAATCGCCGCCACTAAACACGTTTCTAGAGCCATTGGTAACCGAGCTCCAAAAATCAGTTAATACTCCATACGAAATTTTCAATGCTGATTTGAACTTAAAAGAAAAATTCCATGCAAGACTAGTCTGCATTGGCTGCGACATTCCTGCGGCGCGAAAGCTCCTAGGATTTTTAGGCCACAATGCAGATCTTGCATGTTCCAAATGCTATAAAGTATTCCCAGGTGAAGTTGGAAATCCTTTAAAGCATGATCGCAGTGGCTTTAATGTCGAAGAGTGGGAACCTAGAACGCACGATGAGCATTATAACAACGTTGAGCTAATTAAGAAAACATTAACGGCAACAGCTAGACAGCTTTTAGAGAGAGAGTACGGTTGTCGTTGGAGTTGTCTTTTGTATTTGCCGGATTTCGACATAGTTCGCATGCATATCGTGGATGAAATGCATTGCTGTGACTTGGGAATTTCGCACACCACTACACATCACCTTCTAAATGTTACTCAGATTCCGAAAGAAAAAAACGAAATAATACAAGATCGGTTTGATAACATCATTGTGCCAGCATGCATAGAGCGAATTCAATGGAAGTTGCTTAGTACGTTTATGGGTCAGAAAGCAAAGTTGTGGAATGGCTGGGCAACAGTGTTTTCTCCATTTGGTTTAAAAGAAATCGCCACCCCCAGTCAGTTCCGACTCTGGGAGAAGTTTGCAAAGGCATTGTCAATTTTTATGTCTAAAGTAATAACGATTCCGGAAGCTGAATTGGCTAATGAGCTGATGGTGAATTTCTGCAAAGGATGCGATGAAGCTTTTGGAAAGGATTTTGCAACAGTTAATATGCATATGGCTTGTCATTTATTAGAGTGCATAAAGAACTATGGCCCATTGTATACATTTTCTTTGTATACTTTTGAGCAGTTCAATGGATTCCTCGGCAAGTACACTAACAACCAGCGTAACATCGAGCCTCAAATCTTTACCAAGTTTTTGATGGATATTGGCAACACTGGCATTTCCATCGATGACCTCACACAGGATCAGGAGATGCTTGATATATTTAAATCTCTGCAGACGTCGAATGTTCATCACGCACCAGCGAGCTCTAGCAATGACTGTGATGACGAATATTACCGGTTGGCCCTTTTGAACAGGAAAGGAGTTGATTTGCAACACACTGACTGGAGTACTAAGACGTTTCCGTCCAGTATCATTTTCAATTCTGCCAAAAAAAACGCCGACATTGTTCTCGACGAAACGGAATTTTTTAATATTAAGGAAATGTATAAAATAATTTACCCAGGAAAGTACTCAATGGTGACACGTGGGGTAACAGAAGTGAAAAATGTCTCTGTTAATAGTATGACGATTGGAGTAAAGGGATCTCGAAGCAGGTCATCTTCTTACGTTGGTGGATACTGGTGTGGGAAGACATGCAAAACGATTACGTCTTGTGGTCCGTACAGGTGTGGTCAAGTGGTGAAAATTTTCTCTCACAATGTCGAGATTGAAAAAGATGTTTTCAAAGAGCATGTAATTGCTAAAGTTGAATGGTTCCTGAGATTGGCCAAGGATTCGCCGCAGAGAGCAGAATATTACAAAAAGTATGGAGATCTAGCTTACACATACGTAAACCATGAGGACGACCACGGGCCAGCCGAGTTCATTCCGATTCAAAGAATTTCTTCGGTTTGTGTTGCATTACCAGAAGCTGATGGTGCGGTTATATCAGTTTGTCCAGTTTACAGGAATTTTTGTGACTTTGAATGAATGATTTTGTATTTTTTCTTGATCTTATAGAAATAAAGTCGTTTCACACTGAAAGTAATGTGTAGTTTTGCTTAGAATAATATAATATATGAAGTAATTCATTACTTTAAAATAAATTTAAAATACAAGCAGTCATAAAGTATCATTAAAAAAATTGTCATTGTATTAAGCAATAACATTTAAAAATATATCTCGTCGTATTCATAAGTGTCATGACAGTGATCTTTGAAGAAAATACAACTTTTTGCATAACTGATATTAAATATTAGTTGCAGAAAGTTGTATTTCAGTGTACTAAAAATTATTAAAAAAAATTTGTTTTGTACGTTGTAAAATGAAAAACTTCATGGTATAAGTTGGAAAACGTTGAATGCTGCACTTTGTTTCAATAATATTCCTAAATAACTATTTATATAAATTCCAACTATCTTCTGTTTCATCTGAATTGCATCTTTCAACTTGAACGTGATGTGAGTTTTGTTTTTATCTTCAACTATTTTTCCCGGCCTGGCTTCGTGGGATGCCACTTCCGCCTAGGTCAAATCCGCCATCTTGATAGAAACGTGCGCTACTACAAACCTGCTTTGGTTTTCACCTACTACCTACTACCTACTACCTGCTTTGGTTTTCAGGTAATTATTTTCTAATTAAGTAGTATTGTAGCTATTACAGATTTTTTTGCTCATGAGATTGTAGATACAAGGACAGGAAGAATGAGCAGAGGGAAAAGAGCTGCTGAACAACTGCAAAGTTTGGTTCAAAGTGAGATACTTGACAAAGCAAAAAAGGTAAAAGGTAAATTATTTACTTAGACAAGAACTAAAGTGAATGTATATATTTGCAGACCACATCTAATAAACCAAACGACTCTGAAGACGATGACTCAGATGAGGATCTACTCACAGCACCCACTTGCCCGAGAAAAGCTCCAAAGGATTTTGTAAGATAACCATATCATTTGTTATGCATGAAGTTTTTTTTTGTAATTTTTTGTAAATGGAATAAGTAGTCAATGTCATGTTAAGTAATGGCTACTGCCTTCCTTTACATATGACTGGGGTGGGATTAAGTTAAAGATGGTCACTGCTATATAATATATCGTAAAATTTCCAATAAACGCCAGGGATGTTTTTTGATAATAGCCCTCGTCCGACCCGGCGTTTATTGGAAACCCCCCCGAAAAGAAAGACTCCCCCCTTGCATTCGCCCCTCACACACCCGACGTCTAATAGAGGCCGGCGTCTATTAGGAAGGATGCCGTCATTTATTACAGAAATTACGGTATACTTTTATGACCACCATTAACCTAAATCGTTGTATTGCCCTACAATTTTACCTGTAAAGAACTTTACTAGGTAAAAGACGCTCGGCTATAAACTGATGTAACCAACCCACAAGATATTTAATTACATTATCATATTCTCATTAAAGAGACCTCGTGAGCGAAGAACAATAGCAAAAGAAGGAAAAGCAGACAAGGAAGCTGCAAAGCTTGCTGCATCATCATCACAAGCAAAATCTAAGGTGAGAATTTGGACCTATGTGTTAAAAAAAATTTGATAAACCTACTTGTAATTAATATACACAACTCTTCTTAATATAATCAATAAAAATCATACTAGCCATTTACATGCAGATCGTAATTATATTTTTTATTGATCTTTTTCAGACTCCCGTGTCATCACGCACTCGGAAGAAGAATGCAGAAACCAGTGTTCCCATAATGATGTTTGGGATGCCTGGAGAAACTGAGGATGGGGGTGATGAAGTGGGTGATGAAGTGCGTGATAACAATAGGTCACAGACTAACCACAAACGGGTGAGTACTATTTGAAAATCGTGGCATATTATTGTTGTATATTCATTAACTAAAGTAATGGAAAGAAATACAACTTTCCACAATTACGTTAATACATATAATCTTAGTAATTTGCTAATTTGTTACTTTAGAATGGCACAGCATCACATCGTTCTACTGTTGTGGACACTGAAGATGATGATCCTGACCAAACAGCTGTTGATGACTTGACAAAGGTAACTAAACTGAAACCAAACAAGTTGCATATACCCAGCTAATCTGTATATTTTTACAGGATTCGGCTAATCAAATTCCTCCACTTAATCCAAAGGCTCAGCGAGAATTTAAGAAGAAGATATTGGAAGAGCTGAGCAAGCAAAACCGTAAGGTACTGGAGGACATGCAAGCTGAGCTACAGGAGGAGTTTGATAAGCGACTAGAGGAAGAAGTTCAACGAGAGAAGAGACGTCTGCAGGAAGAACAGGCCAAGCAAACAGCTGCCCAAGAAAAACAGATGGTAGAGAAATGAAGCTAGTCCAGTCCAATTTAAAAATGGTGCTAATATCAATTTCATTTTTTTATTAGGAGAGTCGACAATCCCAGATGCAATGGCTGAAGGATGAGTTGACGGGCCATCTGGATAAGCGAATGGAGACATTTCAGGAGAAAATAGATGCGATTAGTACTAATTCCCATTCTTTTGTTTCTTCTACAGGTTCTACAGGTCAACAGGAACACCCAGAAGACGACGAGCTTGTTCCACCTCCATCAAAGAAGACAAGAAAAAAGAGATCCCAACAAGAGCTGGATTTAAGTGTGAGTAGAGTGTATTAGATATGAAGTAAAACATAAATAACTCTTTTACGTTAAATTGCAGAGTCGCGTAAGACAAGCTTATGCAGCCTATGTTTCCGACCATGGTGATTGGGTCCACTGCAATGGCAATAAGTGAGTGTATTGTTTTGCATCAAGTGTTCAATATTTTAATGTTTAACATGTTATCTTCTGCAGCGCTTTCAATGAGATTAATTTACCCCTAACCAAGGAAATATATGATCATTGCAAAAGCAAATTACCTACAGCGCGTGCTCCTGACATACGACGTAAGTTGATTATTTTGTGTAATTATAACAATATATATGTAAGGACCTTTATTTGGTTTATGTTACAGAAGCAATCAAAACTTATTTTACCTCAAAGAAAGACTCGGGGAAAAGAAATATGGAAACACACAATGCGAACGAAAGGAAAAGGAAATCTAAAACTAGGAGTGAGTACCCTTTTCCCTTTCTTTTGCAAACATGTTAAAAAATCACTGACTTATCTAATTTACTTTCAGAACGAGATCGCCGCCTAGCTAGTTTTTCCGGGGTAAAATTCCCCTCACAGAGGCAGCAACAGATAGCAACTGATGTTGTCTCAGATTGGAATTGCATGAGCAGTGAAGAATCGGGTGATGAGAAAGGAACCTTGAATGTCAAGGAGTACGACTGGAGGGAACAGTGGTGGAACGAGTTCTTTCGGGAGTTGGATTCGGTGTGGAACAAGAGGCATGGAGACAAGGCCGTCAAACGAAGAGTGAAGAAGAGAGTATATTCTGAAGCTCCAGATTACATCTTAGATAAATATTCATTCATCGTTAAACAGGGTTACCAAACAAGATTGCCAGAAGCTGAACCTGCCAGTTTAAATTAGAGTCATTTGAAAACAAATACATGGTGAGTGAACAGTCCCAGTAAATATTTTTAAATGTTCTTGGATTTTCAGAATTTTCAACACAAGATATTACGATCACAAGGGACTGTTAACTCACCATAAATATATCATGTTTTTTAATTTGCAGAAAGTAGATTTTCAAAATAGATGTGTAAACACCTTTTTTCAACATTTATTGCGGAAAACAACTTGACGCAAATGAATGAAATAAGTAATAGCATATTTTAAACATCTATAAAAATCAACTTTTTCCAAATGAAATAAACTTTAATTAACATCTAACGTTTCTTTTGTATTTAATTTGTGGAAAGTTGATTTTCAAATTAGATGTTTAAGATAAGACTGTTACTTTATTTGTGGAAAGTTGTCTTTCAAAATACATGTTTAAAGAAGGAGTTACTGCAACCAATATTATTCTTCAGGTGATTACTGGAATTATAATTGCAATAATCACCTCAATAATATAGCTTATCGTTAAATAACAATGCAAAGTATCAGCTTAATGCTAAATACAATTATTGAAATTCGACTTTCTGCATAACGAAAAGTAAAAAAAACGCAGTTCTGACACTTTTGATTGGTAGCTTTGTATGTGAGGGCAATAGCAGAGGGTTATTAATTATAGAATATTCAAATTAATAAATTGCCTGTAAGCAATGGAATTGTAATTTGCACCTCTGTTCTTCCCGTTCTACCTCTGCTATTATCCCAATTTTCAAAGATTTGTAAATTTGTAAATATAATAGATATTGTTAATTATTAGCATTATATAACTTTTCTAGTATGAAAATTGTGCATGTAATTTCTGAAATGTTTTTAATTGATATTTACGTTTATTAATAACGTTAATAAATAATTTTAATTATTATGACAAAGTTAATTTATTGTGGTTTTTGTAAATTAATTAAACCTCCTCAGATTCAATTTTTGAAATAAAAAATACATTGTAATAACAAACTATTCATCTCATTTTTTTAGTTCACAATGCAAAAAAGCTATATTCCATGGGGGCATTTATTAACCGCAGAAATACCATAAAATCAATTAAATTTGCGCGTAAAAAAAAAAAAAACCTGAACAAAAAAACCTGCTGGATCCAGCTGCTAGCCGGTGACGGAAACGTGAATACGGATCCGTAAACAACCCGAGAACAGGCAAACTCATGCATTGGATACGTCATGTTTAAGTTGCTGTCACCTACTGTTTACATGCACGTAGACAACCCGTAAACTACCAGTAATCAGGACACGTAAACAAGCAGTAGGGTGTATGTACACTGACCGTAAAACACCCTGTAACCCTTTGTTTACGTGCATCCGTAAACATCCGTCCATGTACCAACTCCGTATGGTTAAGGCGCGTTTAAAGCTTATTTAAGCTCCGTAAACGAGCGATTCGGCCCAGTGCTAGTGTAGTAAAAAACATGAGCCAGTCGGATTTCGTTATAACGAGATAGCAAATAATGCATATACCGTATTCTGAATTTGTTTGATTTAAAAAAATCTAGTTCTAAAAATTGATTTCTGTTAAAAATTAGCCGAAGCCCAACAATGTTGCCAAGGGTAAAGATTCAAAGAAATTGATTATTTGGTAAAATATTTTTACAAATGAAGTGAAGTGAAGACTGAAGATAGGGTCTCCCCTTTATAACGGGGCGCCACGCCATGTAGGCGGGCATAGCCCAAACTACTTCTCAATACTCAATACTCATTATATTCAATAGTTGCTAAATTATTCTACTGCGCATGAATGGCGCTGTGCAACATAAAAGTCGACAATAGTACGGTATACCGGTAGGTAGATTTCTAGACGATTAGTTACAAACTTACAATTGTCGTTATACTGCTAGTGTCAATATCAATAGAAGATATGCCTCTCCGTAAGATAAATTCCCCAAAGACACTAAAAGATTTATGCTTATTGAAGTTTGCTAAACGAATCGACAGTTTCATCGTTTCCACAAACAATTTTAGACGTTTTCTTGCTTATGATGGATGGCCGGATATCGAAAAACGTCCAGTGAAGTATAAATAGAGATGTAATTTTCGCCAAATCGAAGCATTACACACAGTTTGTTTTTTTTCTCTACAGAATCTCAATTATCGGATTGGATAGTGGCAATCGATCATCGGCCGCTTACTTTCGTAAGATTTGAGTTTTTTGAACATTTATTTTGCTCCGTTACTTGTCATGGTAATAGCTAGGGCCATGTGCATGGTCCTAGATGATAGCCTAAGCATTTGACACTAGCCATATTCGTATTCGGGAGTTAGAAAAAACTTCTTTTATGAAGTTTTAAACTTCATATGAAGTTTTTTCATTTTTCATAATATGAAAGATGACATCATCTTTGTACTCTGGAGTATCATGGTTTTTACTAAATTCATATTGTTGTTGACCTGCAGGAGAGGAGTTGTTGTTTACGGCATGAACTCATCTTTCCAGAAAGCCTTTTTGGCCATTGGAAATTAATTAGTAGCTTAACCTCCTAAAAAAACAGCAAAATGTTGGGGCGGGAGGGACTTTTTTTTCCCCAAAAAAAAACTTGTCGCTTTTTTTTTTAAATGTGGAGCGGGCGGATTTTTTTTGTGTTATTATGGCTATGTTTTTATATACTCTAGTGCACTGGGTGTGAACAAATGCGGAGCGGAACGCTGTGGCGGAATGAGCTTGCGGAGTGCGGAGTGAGGAGTTCAAAACCGGAAATGACGAAAATGGCGCCAACGTACCCTGCAGATACAATCTACACGAACAGAACAGCCACTAGAATTTCAAATGGACGGGATAGGTAAGTATATTTCACCGTTCTATAAGTTTATCACTTTTTTTCGAAGCATTGTCCAAGTTTTTTTAAATTGTTTTTTATTTTTTTTATTAAATTTTAAATCGACCCAAAACACGACGGGAAGATTGTAGACGAGGAAGATTGCCGAACATGATGGAAGTTTGCACAGATACAAATGTTTCAGTAATTACACTTTAGACATAAACTACCTTTTCATTCCTGCTTGGCAGTATTTGTGTATTACTGCAAACCAAAATCATATTCGGCTAATCTTCTCGTGTTCAATCTAAAAAAAAAAAAAAAAACTTGGACTGGACAATGTTTAGAAAAAAAGGAGATAAACTATATAAAATGGTAAAATATACGTACCTCTCCCATCCCATC
>JAQGBF010000004.1:0-19449 GCA_034698245.1 Schendyla nemorensis | reverse complement strand
TGAATATAATTTTGGATGTAGAAGTCAACGGATAGAACACCAGGTCCCAAGCGAAGTAATTAAGTATTGTAATAAATTCTAATGTAATTAAATAATTTATGCCGAGTGATTTTGTTTAAAACAAGTAGTATGAAAAGGCAGATCCTGAAACGGGGCAGATCCTGAAACAGGGCAGATCCTGAAACAGGACAGATCCTGACACAAGGAGAATCCTGAAACAGAAGGCACTGACACAACCACTTTCACAAACACCAGGTTCCTGCCACATCCATTTATATTTATGAGAGTCAGAAAGGAACCGCTCCAAGAACAGAAGAAGTAATAAACTTATTAACGCACAAATTTAAATCAAAATTAACTTTGATTTCATTTAATCTGAAATTTGTAAAAAAAAATAATTAAATAAATACAGAATTAAAATTTTAGTTGCTTTTTGCAAATCTTTACGGGTTTTAATAGGTCTCTAGTTTATAATGAAGTTTATGAATAATAATTTTAAAGGAGAATAAAGTTTTTTCATTTTTATTGGAACAAAATATTTCAAAGCTTTTTTCACCCTACAAATATAACTTTTAAGCTTTTGCACATAGTAAATTAAACACAAGTGCGACAGATTGTTTATAGTAAAATGGTCATAAAATTTCCCCCTGCACGCACCTCAACCAACCACAACCTTTGGACTGTAAAAACAAAAGTGGTTGGAATTTGAGCATTTCAGTCGCCTGTTGCTCTATATTATTCCTTCGACATGGCTGCTCAGGATATTGAAATGGGAGTTATTAGGTGAGTTGTTTTAGTTTAGGTTTTAGTTTTCATTTTATTCAGAGTAAGCCATAACTTTCAGAGAGGATGGTGTTGGCGATAGCAGTGGAGAAGTGAAAGAAACTCCTGCCTTGTCTAATAGAGGTTCGGTTGTTAAAGCAGATGATAAGACTAACAAAGCTGCTGCCACTGAGAAAAAATATGTGTCAAAAAGGAAAAAGAAGAATATGAACAATCGCAGACTACAAAATCGACGGTTAGTTGAATGTTTTTTTAATTTGTTGCTCATTTTTGCTGAATCAAAAGTGCTAATAAAAATAATTTTTAGGCGATGTTGTTTTGTTGGACCAACTTTTAAAAAATGCCTCAAAGTATTTTCTGTTTTATTTGGGATCAGCATGATTGTCGTCACAATAGTCGCCACTGCCATTACACAATTAGGTATAGCAAACTTTTATTAATTAGCAGCTTATTTAGTTTTATAATCATTTACTATTAGCCAAATGACACACCCCACTCATATTTAATTTACTAGACACAAAAGCGTGAGAACTTAACTAAATAATATTACCCTTTTTAATTTAAGTATTTTACATATTTCATATTAGCTGGTGAAGTAAACGCACATGATGCGAGCAACAACACCACTACAGAGTTAAATCCACACAATGATGGAAGAATTGCAGTTGCAGATGCTTTAGAAGCACCACCACAAGAAAAATTGGTTAATAATTCGGCATCTTTTAACAACAACAGCAGTTTTTTCCCCAGTAACACCACTTCCCATTCCACTTTTACTAACAACACTATTTCACCGAGTAAAATAATCACCACATCAATTCTACCGACATCCTCCCATACATCTTCCAACACTGCTCACCACCCCACTGCTTCTTTAAACGCCACTAATTCTTCTCCAAACATAATAAATCCTCTTTCAACGAAAAGAATGAGCAGTGCTTCTTCTTTATCTTCTTCGCATACATCAACAACAGCGGTCATCATCAACAACACATCTTTCCCATCACCAGCCATAAAAAATAACACTATTCAAGAAGAAGAGGATGATGCACAGCCAGGAACAACTTCATCTTTACTACCCGAACAATCGAATGGTAATTATTATGAAGAAAATGATATCCAAAGATGGTCAGTCCATGGCGATGAAAATGACATCCAAAGATGGCCAGGTGGTGGACTCGAGCTAACACGCGCTCGTCCAACCACTAAGATTAAAAAACACCATAATAAGTCCACTTCCACACACAACCCTTCAGAAGCATCAAGCAGCGCTCCTCAATCCACCATAAAATCAAAGCCAGCATGGTTGTCTTTGAATAATAGAAGTTGGCGCCAATTGGGATGATTGCAGCGAGGATTATTACGTCGTCAATTTAGAGGATTTCCAGAAGTTGACTTCAGTTTAGGTTATCTATTATTTTACTGGTAAAGACAAATTTTTATAATCCACATCAGTTTTTATATTGTAGAATAAAAAAGTGTATCAAATTTTTAATAAAAATATTTTATAGCAAAGGCATCAGATTTTTCCTATTAATTATTGCAAACTTTTCCACTCATTTATATTTTGATCATACTTAATTAGAAGCGTTATTTAGCATAAGTTTTGTATTTTGTGTGTAGAGGGCGGCACAATGCAATAGTTTGCCCCAACCTCGTTACTCCGAAGCCAAACCCTCAGTAGTCCGAAGAAAGCAACCAATCAGCTTTAACCTTTTTAGACCGTTAATATTCCGAAGCGGATGGGAGGAGGAAGATGGTCGTTAACAATTGGGATTTCAACCAAATTCATTTGAAGCCATCATTTTATCACAACCCTATGTTATCATCGAGCCAAATTTCTTCTCCACAACTATTTTAGATCACAATTAATTTCACCCAACATGGAAAAAACACGTTCTAATCCATATTCAAAATTTTCGGACACAATTTCTGAGAGACAAAAGAGTGAGAGATCTAACCGTGCTAAAAAACGAACTGAACAGGAAAAAGATGATTCTTTAGTTGAGGAGAAAAAACAGCGACAATGCACAACCCCAAGTAATGAGTTTTCTTCGAATGAAAAAGTTACTTTAGTTGCTGCCACCACATGGTGAGTATTTATGAGGGAAAAGTTGATTACACGCTGTCGTCCATTTTGGGGAGAGAAGAAATAATGATAGAAATATTTACATGCACATTCTTCTTCTTTCCCGTCCATCAAAAACACATGATTAATCTGAAAAGTTTCAAAGTAAAGCTTTGTGATTGCTTATATATATATATATAAAAACAAAAAAGTATTCCAAATAAAAAGTATTCCGGGCTTAATTATGAAATCATAGCATGCTTTTTCCACTAAAAATGCAATTCTTCTATAAGAAATTCGGAGTCCATAATTTTCATTAGAGTTTTATTTGTTTGCTTAATCCATCCTATTATATATTTTTAGTATTCTGAACAAGAATTTAGAAACAACAGCGTCTACCCCATTAAAAGCAGCAGCAGATCATAATTATTTTGTCACCAACCCGGTTGTGGATTTGAATTTAAGCGCAATTGAGGAAGAAAATACTTCATCGTCGTTTAATGAGTAAGTTTTTACCATTATTATATTATTAAAATATTATTTAAAAGAATAATTTGTTTATTTAGTAGTGAAGCTAACGACAGCACTAACGTAACTATAGTTGGAGCTAATGAGGAGAAAACTAAACAGCCGATGGATAATTCTTCAGCCAAAGAAGAAGCGGTTCAGACATGCTTAAATTACTCCAAAACAAACGTAACAGCAAATTCTACTACTATCTCAGCAGACGCTACAAATTCATCAACTGCCCCATTATTGTAAGTTTTTGTCGTAAATAAATATCATGTGATAAATTTACTTTTTTATATTGCTAGGAAAAATACTTCAGAAAAACCCCCGCCTCAACTAAATATTCGTTCTAAACGCGACATTATAGATCAGGTGAAAATTGACATGTCCAACGGTGAGAGTTATGAGCGCATTTTTCAAAAAGGAATATTTAACAGAAGTAAGTATTTGTTTTTTAAGTAATTTCAACTTTAATTTTAAACCCTAATTTCAATATAATTTAGTTAGATCACATTGCATTCTCTTCTGTAATAATAAAGGGTTGAGATGTTGTAGATTTGTATTTAAAAGGTAAGATTTAATTAGTTTTCCCAACTAAAAAGTTTTCACATTTATTTGACTGAATATTTGATAAAGTAACTTTATTTAATTTTTTTAATAGAAATTTGGTTATCGCTGTTAGCATAATTACAATTCTGCTAATTTTTTCTACACTAATATTTTTATTAATAAGGAATGAAAGTAAATTAAATATTTTTAATCCCATATTCAACCTCCCCAAAGATTTTCTCGATTTTTTTATTTTTTAGAAGGCAATGTCGCTCATATGATAAATCTGTTGGGAGGGAAGAAAAGCGCTAAGTTAGAATCTATTTTGCAAAGTAAAGTTATTATTAATGAAATTATGATTAGACTTTTATATTTATTTTTTTTACAACTATTTTATTAGGAGATGCACATCTTTTGTCACAGCAATTATTATCCAACAAAAATTTTAGTTCTACTACTCCTTCATCGCAGTCGAATTATTATGAAGCAAAGGTATGAGAAAATGTTATATGAGTTGTTTCTATGCTTGGCTTTTAAGTATAAATTTTTTGTCTTTTTAACAGACAACCAGCGAAAATGATAACAATACACAACAAGTTTTAGTTCAGAAGAAGTTTGATAAGACCGCAACAATGAGCGAATTTCTTCCAACCACCACGACTACACCATTAAATGGAACAACTCTAAAAATCAGACCAACTACAAGTTCTTCCAATAATGGCGTTCATCAGCAGCAACGAACTACAACTTACTATTACGCAGAGGTGTGTTTTTTTTTTTGCTGAGTTAAATTGATGCTTTTTAATTGTATTTTTGTCTACACCCCATGTTATTTATTGTGTTTAAAATAATTGATATCTGCCGTTTTAGGAATATCCCACCACCAACAGTAGTATTATGCCAACTGAGTTAAACGAAATAGAGACGACGGCTGACAACCCAAGAAATCCATCATCATCCGTAATAATCGCATCACCCAGCCCAGTCAATAATAGCATGAACACAGACAAACCCACATGGATGGAGGCAGCCAGCGGATGGTGGCAGAGAGCCGGTTATTAGTTAAGCTATCGTTGTTGCGACATGGTTATTTTTTTGATTAGTAAGAAACTAGTCTTATTCTACAAAAGTATTTTATTCGATTGCTAGTCATAAATGGACAAATTACAGAATACTGTTAGTAAGCATCCTTCACTTTACACTATTTCAGATAATCATTTATTGTTGATAAATTGTCATGTAATTGATGATAACAATGTTTTAAAAAGCCGCATTTTATTATTATGGCGTTATAAGTGAATCGTTTTACAATAAACGATGATAAGAAAAATGGAAATGTAGAGAAAACAAATTGTGGCAGAATTTAACTATCTGCATTACAGATTCAATAAGCAATCAATTAAGCTAGTCACATTCCATATTATTAGCTGGATGGAATAAAAGTATTTTATTCATACGATACATCCTCCCACAACCAAATTCTAAAATTGCTTTAAATAGGGCTGTTAGACAATCTTATTATAACCCCTTACAAACGTATCGATGATATTAGTAATACAAGATAAAATATTGCCTGTGTTCTACTTCTAATCGCAATAAGTAATGTGCAAATATAATAATGCACTGCGAGAATGTTATATGAACTTTATTTGCGATTTATTACTAAGTTTTAAACCCGCGCTTAATATTCCATTCCCAAAATGATTAATGTAACAGTGATTTTTTACTACCCAATTATTGATTTGATTTTATGTATTAACTTGTACTTTAAAAATTAGCCTTCACCATAGCCCAGTTTACGATAAAAAAAGTACAGTAATCTTGTTTACCTACTACATGGACGACTCATTCGAATTTTGCATGAGTTCTTCAGCACATGCATTGATTGGTATGAGAGGTGGCGGTGGTTTTGTTGGTCTTTCACAACGACAATGAGGACAGCGGGTGTGGGACTGCAACCATAGTAAAATCTCAAATGCGCAATACTTATGTGGGCACGATGGAAAATCGATTATGTCTTGTCCGCGTCTAAACGGATATTGACATATTAAGCACATATGCTGGTTGTCGCACTCCCACTCGCTAACTGTTCTAATTGTCAAGGGGCTATAGCGCCAAAATTCCTGCGCTCGGTTTTCTTCCTGTTTCGCCTCCCAAACAAAAGAAGCAAGTTCATCTGGAATGTCTTCTTCCACATATTCGTATGATGACGATGATGATGATCCTTCTTCCCCATCACTGCTCAACATTTCATCTTCCTCATATTGATGGTGGCTGGGTTGATGATGAGGGGCGGTGGAATAGTAGCGTGGTTCCCCAATTAGGCGTCTCATCATATAGGAGGCATTTACGGGGGAAATTTGGGAGATAATCGCACAGACAGCTGCAGTAACAGATGTCTTTGATAATTCTTTTAAAACATGGTGCGATGGAGGGAATATGCCAAATGCATTACTAAATGTGAGCAAACCTAATCTGCGGTGTAAATACCCATGGTACAGCATACTGTCGACAAGCTTTTGCATCAATTCGGTAATTTTTTCAGTATTTGTATTGATAGCTGAAGTAAAAAATCAATACATTTTTAACAAAAAATTTAAAATATGTAACAAATAAAATATTAGACCTACCAGTATTAAGTTCCACAATATTCAGCTCTTGAATTGATGACATTGTGAGATCGATGCAGAGTGGTGGAGGCTGCTGGCGTCGTTGCTGTTCATCAAGCGTGAGAACAGCGCTTACAACTTCCTTTTGTGATAATGTGGCGTCAAAACAATGTGAATTGTTGGCTGCTGATGTTGAAGGCAAAGCGTCATCAGCATATGACACAGTGGATGATGACTGTGTGGGGGATGTGGATTGTTGTTCTTCCTCGCCATCATCAGGTGTTGGAAGGACCGGAATTAATGGATGCAGATCAAATGATGTTGGTGTAATTGTTAAATCTGAATGTTGATTAACAATTGCAACAAATTCGGCATCCGTTGGCATTGTGTTAGCAGCTAAAATATCAGCAATACTTTGTTCCCATCTGCGAATAGCGTCTGCAGATACACCATCTTCCCATCTCTGCCCATGCTCAAATTCTTCTTCACCAGTGGAATCATTCTGCTGCTGGGGGTTGTTGCAATTTTGCTCAGCTTCCATAGTTGAGAAAAGGTGGTTGTGTTGAATAGATTCTGTTGTCGCAATAGTATGTCTGAGCAAGATGGCTTGTGCAATTTTTTAGTAGAAGTTCAGAGAAGGTGGAGCTACAAAATTTAATGGGAAGGTGGTTCACATTTTTCCCAATAGGACAAAACTAGTTTCCCCCTCACAATATTTATTTCAGTACTACTCACAATCCTATTATCTCCACACCACAGGTAGAAACCAGCTAAATGCGTTTTTTTTTTTTTTAAGCGGTGGACCATTACTTTTCTTTTAACAACATGACAGAAGAATGTGCTAATAAATAGCATAGCAGATAATGAGTTTTTTAGAGGTTGACAAGCATGTCCCCCAAGAATTCATTTATTTGATTCACTTTGTGTCAGACGCAAAGAACATACGATTGTGGAGTTAATGAAGTCTGTCAGTGTTTGTGGTAAAGATTGTATCTTCTCAGAATTTATTATAAGAGTAAACAACATGTCTTTAATCGAATTTATTTATTTTATTCACTTTGCACCATGTGCAAACAACATATGATTGTGATATTATGTAAATAAACAGGTTTTTTCTTAACGAAAATCTTGTTTTTTACTCACCCATACATTTCTGTGAGTAATTTATTAAGACAGTTTTTGATGTGAATTATGTTTCTCTACAAGGAAAGCTTTTTTATGTGTAATAATACTTAATAGGGTAGATAAATTATATTTTTGCACACGATCCCACAAAATGTAAATAAACCGGTTTAAACATCATTCCTGAATAAATTTAAGCTGTGTTGGCCATATAAATAGGGGTGCTTCTCTTCATGCAGCAGTTGCTGTTCCACCAGGTTCAACAGCTGCTGAATTCAACAATTGTTTGCTAGCCTTAGTAGACGTGATTTTTAGTTGCATTCACAGTGCTGCTGCCAATTGTTGCTGCTGACAATCGAATTGCCTGCCCAGTCATCGTTGCGCATCCTCATCACAGCTGTTGTTGTGCTGAACAATAACCAATCTTCACATCAACCAGCATTAGTCTTTTCCATCGCTATCTTTTTTTTCCACCTAATCGACCTTCAAATATTCGGTAAGTATTCTTTATATTATTATTCTAAGATTACCAGCGGCAATATTAAGGCAGAAATTTTAACGTCGCGTAGACTTCTCAAACAAAAACCAAATAAATTTGTTTATTTGCTATCCAATTTTAATTATGTGTACAGAAATCTATTTGCTGCATCTAGCCAAATCGAATGATGCGAAAGAGTTTAAAGTAAAGCCACAAGATAACAAAATATTCGGTTTTTGCATGAGAAGCCTAAGTGGTGTAAAAACTTTTGTCATAATATTGTTGTTGCGAGTCTAAGCTCTGCAGAAAATTGGATGCAAAGTTTATTCACCGTTGCATGATTGCCACCATGCTTTTATTAGTTACTAGCTGCTTTGATGGTGAGAAGATGCTCAACAAATACTTTATATTTATTGCTCTAAGGTGGTTGATTGCAACAAATTATTGTGTGCATAGTGAATGCAACAAATTGTGTGCAAAGTTTATTCTTTGTTCAGTTGGCATGCTTTTAGTTACTAGAACAAAATATTCGGTTTTTGCATGAGAAGTCTAAGTGGTGTAAGAATTTTCGCCATAATAATATTGCTGTTGCGAGTCTAAGGTCGTCTGCTGCTATGCTTTTAGTTACTTGTTTCGATGTTGTGTTTAGCACAAAGTTTTTGCACACACTTTTTGCGCACAATCAGCCACAATGCAAATAATTATAATCCTGTACATTGTTAATTGTTTAGCCAAATATTTTGATTTGATTGAGCCTAAGTGGAGTAAAAATTTTTGTCCTAATAATATTGCTGTTGCGAATCTAACTAGGAGGAGGAGGAAATTTTTTTGCGCATTTGCCACTTTTGCACATTTGTTGCACTTCGCAACACATTTGCACGAAACTTTTCACTCATAGGCTTAACAATGGGGAAACATAAGTACAACTCAGTGCAATCGTCTACTGCCATTTTCTAGTTAACTGATCAAATTTTTATGTTATCTATGTTTTAGAACAACCATGTCCACTGGCAAAATCTCAATTGGCAAAAGCGTATATTGCAGTGCAGATCCTTACTTACAAGATCTGTTTGTCCATATCCGCTTTTATGCGAAAAACAGGAGAAGTGGCCTATTAACCCCAACTTACACCGGCATCGCTCTTAAACCCGATAACTGGATGAAATTCATGGAGAAATGGAATACTATTATGGATGAAACTACTACATTTAAAAGTCGGGCTACTATTAATGATGAAATGTACATCCCGTGTAACGCAGGTGTGGATATCACGATTATGATGTGTGCAAGCGGAGTTAAAATAAAATTAGAAAAAACCGCAAACGGGAAAGGCATTCAGCTGAGTTATTCTCAATGGAATAAGTTAATGCGGAAAAAAGAAAGGATCAAGCAAATGGTTCAACGAAAAATGGGCGAATTGGATGATGAAACTGATGAAGATGATTCTTCTGATAGTGAGGATGAAAATGTTAATGTGGGGAAGGGAAGCGCAAAAAATCCAGTAATAGTCCCGCCCATCATTATTACTGATAAAAATTTGGAAGAAGCACCAAGTGATGTATCGGTTAAGATTGATTTAAATGATGCAAGTACCAACCCAACATTCGCGCAAGTCGTTAACAAGGCAAGCTATTAACTCATTTTTATTATTTTTACCCGATGATTGTTAATTTCTCTATCATTTTACCTAATTTTTCTTTCTATATGTAGTGTAGTTTAAATATTTTTAACAAAAGTATCATTTATAAATTTTCTAATTTTACTATAAAGTTATTTGTGATTAGTTCTGTAATAACAATTTAAAAAATAAATATTTACTCACAATAATTTTTACCCATTATTATTTTTAATATACAGGATTTCGCTGATGGGAGAAATTATGAACAACAATCATCTTCTTCCTTTAGCGAAGTTCACCCCATTAATGAAGTTTTTTTAAATAATCCACAACCTTCAACAAGTAGTGCTAATCATCATCTCGAAAAAACTGATGATGGCAACACTAATGTGAAGACGACAGATGGATATATACTATGTTTAAATAGTATTTTTGGAAAAGCACCTTTTCTAAAAAGATCCGCTAACGCAATAGAAGAGGTGCTACCACATCATGGTAATAAGAGAGCAAAATCTGATAGTGATGATGAGAATGATGACAATTTTTCTGGGGAGTTAGATTCAGACAGTGACCCTGAAGAAAAATTATGTATTTCCGCACTTGAAGATTCTGCTAAGATTTTTAAAATTTATCCAAAAAAAAATGATAAAGATCCAATAAGTTTTTTAACCAAAATTTTTTCATCCTCTGTTAAACGATTAATTGGCGAACAAATACAAAGTTCTCATCATCACGGAACACGGTGGAACGCCGTTTTATTGCTTGTGATGCAAAAAGGACACGATATTAATGCTATTGATAAATTAGCCTTTTTTCGAAGTAAATGTTTTGTTTCATTAGTTGGTAGTGATTTAGACTTACAACTAGATGAAGCAAAGGCGAAAATTTTACAATCATTAGAGGCTTATGAACAAAAAGGTAGTGGCTGGGTTTATAAAAGTATTGATTATCTCGAATTAAAGCTAGCTGATTATGTACCTCTAGCAGCAAGTTCATATATCGTGTTACCAAACGCATTAGCAACAAAACATGCAATTATTAATGTATATAATCCAAATGATAATAAGTGTTTTTTATGGAGCATTTTATCAGCATTATATCGACAACCTTCAAATCCTCAAAGAGTTCAAAAATATTATAAATTTGAAGATAAAATTAATATGCGTGGAATAAATTACCCCGTGACAATAAACCAAATGACTAAATTTGAAAATCAGAATAAGGATATCTCTGTAAATTGTTTTGGTTATGAAAACTTAGAAATATTTCCATTAAGAATTACGGAAAAGGTTGCCGCTTTAAATCATGTTGATCTATTGCTTTTTTCTAATAATAATGAAACAAATCATTATTGTTGGATAAAAGATTTGAATAAACTTTTGGCCGATTTAACTAAACATAGGAAAAAAGTTTTTTATTGTTATTATTGTTTGCATAGATTTTCAAAGAAAGAATTACTTGCCGATCATATTGTCATTTGTAAAACTCATGGTGCGCAGAAAGTCAAATTTCCCGATAACGATAGCAAATATCTTCAGTTTAAAAGATTCGACCACCAATTTCGCCTGCCATGGGTTATTTACGCAGACTTTGAAAGTTATTGTTTAAAATATTCTACTTGTTCACCTGCTTTAGAAAGTTCTTTCACACAGCCATTAGTCAAATTTGAAGCTTCAGCATTTTGCTATATCTTAGTTTGCTCAAATGGGGAAAGTAGCAAACCTTATGTTTATAGAGGAGAAAATGTTGTGAGCCATTTTCTAGATTGTATGATAAGAGAAGAAAATAAGATAATGGCGAAGTTTGCTAATCCAAAACCACTATTAATGACAAAAAAAGATACTGAAGATTTTGCTAAGGCAACTATTTGCTATATTTGTAACAAACCTTTTGGGGAAGAGCTTAAGTGTAGAGATCATTGTCATGTGTTTGGACATTATCGGGGAGCATGTCATAGAAAATGTAATTTAATTTGTCGTCAGTCATTTAAAATACCTGTAATTTTTCATAATTTACGGGGGTATGACTCACATCTCATTATGCAATCAATTGGTGAATACAAAAATAAGAAACTACAATGTGTTCCTCATAATCTTCAAAAATATCTATCTTTTTCATTAGACAACTTATGTTTTATAGACTCACTTCAATTCATGGGTAGTTCTTTAGAAAATTTAGTAAATAATTTGGCTGCAAAAGGTAAAGACCATTTTAAAATTTTATTAAAAAGTTTTCCAATTCCTCAAGAAAGGGATTTATTATTAAGAAAGCAGATTTTTCCTTATGATTATATCACAGGACCTGATAAATTTGTTGAGCAATGTTTACCCCCAAAATCTCAATTTTATAATAAGCTTCAAGAAGAAGATATAAGTGATGCAGATTATGAGCATGCAATTAAAGTGTGGGACACCTTTAAAATAAAGGATTTGGGTGATTATCAAGATTTGTATGTTAAAAGCGATGTTATTCTCTTAGCAGATGCATTTGAATACTTCCGTGATTTATCATTAAATTATTATAATTTAGATCCTTGCCATTATTATTCAGCTCCGGGGCTTTCTTGGGAAGCATGCCTTAAAATGACTGGAATTACTTTAGAACTAATTACTGACCCGAATATGCATTTGATGATTGAGGATGGAATTAGAGGGGGAATTAGCATTATATCAAAGAGATATGCAAGAGCAAATAATAAGTATTTAGCGGATTATAATGAGGCTAATCCTTCAAGCTTTTTGATTTACTGGGATGAGAATAATTTATATGGATGGAGTTTAAGCCAGTCATTACCATATAAAGACTTTAGATGGTTAAGTGAGGAGGAGATTAAATATATTAATGTTAGAAATATTCCAATTAATGCACCAAAAGGCTATATTTTAGAAGTTGATCTACTTTACCCAGAGGAATTACATGACTTGCATAATGATTTCAGTTTGGCTCCTGAAAGAATTAATATTACGTATGATAATCTTTCTCCTTATTCTAAAGAAGCTCTAAAATCCTCTATTATGATGGATAACCCCGATGTAAAATTTAATGCCACACACACCTCAAATATTCCTAAATTAGTACCAAATTTATTTAAAAAGCAAAAATATGTTGTTCATTATAGAAATTTAAAGTTGTATCTCGACTTAGGAATGGAGTTAATTAAAATACACAGAGTTATCGAATTCAGCCAAAAGCCCTGGTTAGAACCATATATTGAATTTAATACTCAAAAAAGGAAACTTGCTTCATCGCCTTTTGAAAAAGATTTTTTTAAATTATTAATAAATTCGGTGTTTGGGAAATCTTTGGAAAATACCAGGAAACGGTGTGATGTGAAATTAGTACAAAAGTCTAAAGATTTAAAAAAATGGATTGCTTCCCCTCGTTTAGAAGATTTCAGAATTTTTAACGAAAACTTAGTGGGTATTCATTTAAAACAACAAACAATACATTTAAATAGACCAATTTATATTGGGTTTAGTGTGTTGGATCTTAGTAAAGAACTTATGTATCGTTTTTATTACGGTTATGTGAAAAAGAAGTATCAAAATAATGCAAATCTTTTATTTTCAGACACAGATTCTATGTTACTGGAAATATTTACTGATGATATATATGATGACATGTTTCAAAATCTTAAATATTTTGATACTTCAGATTATCCCACAAACCACAAATTATTCAGTTTAGCAAATAAAAAAACTATTGGCGTAATGAAAGATGAAACTAATGGGGTGCCAATTATTGAATTTGTTGGTTTGCGGGCTAAAATGTACTCAATTTTATTATCCGACAATAGTGAGAAACAAACAGGAAAGGGGATACCAAAACATGTTCTACGTAAAAAAATTTCTCACGATCATTATAAAAATTGTTTGTTCAAAAATCAAGTAAATAGAATTCAGGCCAATTTAATTCGAAGCACTGACCATAAGCTTTATATTAATAGAATTAATAAAGTCGCATTAACTCCTTTCGACGATAAAAGATATATTTTAAATGATGGCATTAAAACACTAGCTCACGGTCATAAAGATATTCCTAAAATATAATTGTTTTTTTTTTACACTAATATTTTATCAGTTCTTTTATTGTTATAATAATAATAATGGGTACTATTATTGTTTTGGGTCATTCTTATTTTTATTGTTAATTTTTTCTATATTATTGTCAATCTTATTACTATTTGGTGTATGGTTTATTCACAAATAAATTTGTATATAAATGCATTTATTTATTACTTTCTTTTCATTTTATTTTAAAATTTCAAATGAGTAGCAACGTAAATAGAAGAGTTCTTCTACAGAACAATAATTTAACTAATAATATGTGCACTTCACATTCTTCTTGTTCAAAATACATTTCTTTATTAGTTGGAATTATTATAATCATTTTATTTATATCATTTGAAATATTAACTTTATATTATGGATATCCGATGCATAATAATATACATCATGTCAATAACTCAATCAAAATTAATTCCTCATCCGAATTTTTAATTCAACAACGAGAATGTAATTATTCTTTTGATCTTGGATCGGGAGGAAGAGTTAGCATTTGCTTATATAATGGTGAACTCAAAGTTGTTATTTGGCAGTTTTTAAGCAACATCATAACAGAAAGATTGCATGTCAAATTATCGCTTTTACAATGGAAAAAATTACTTAAAATAGCATCCGAAGAAAAAGAATTTTTTAATTAAAAAAAAAAAATGTTTCAACACCCATTTAACATGATTGTGGGAGGAGCTAGCGGTTGTGGAAAAACTGAATGGACTAAAAGACTTATTCTCCATTGCGATGAAATGATAGATCCAAAACCGGATAAGGTCATTTGGCATTATAGCCTCTGGCAACCATGGTATCCATCTTTTATGCATAAAGTAGAATTTATTCAAGGCCTACCATCTCCAAGTAATTTTGAAAATCCTAATATAAGACGCATGATTATAATTGATGATATGATGGATGAAACAAATGAAAATATAGAAAAAATGTTTACAAAATATTCACATCATTTAAATTTATCAAACATTCTTTTATGTCAAAATTTATTTTTTAAAGGAAAGCATCAAAGAACGCTCAGCCTTAATACTCATTATTTTGTATTATTTCGAAATCCTAGAGATTCTACTCAACCAAGAATTTTAGGCGGACAAATGTTTGGGAAAAATGGTGGAAAGTTTTTAAATGCGGCTTTATTAGATGCAACAAATAATAACCCATTTGGTTATATATTTATTAATTTAAAACCTACTACCCCCGACAAATATCGTGTAATGACAAACATATTCACACCGGAAGAATGCACTATTGTATATATTAAAAATGAATAAAATCTAATGTTAAACGTCTTATTAGTATAATCTCACCATGAAGCGGCTCGAGAAACATGCAAAACTTTTACATGCGTTACCATTTCTTAATTCTAAACAGCTTAAAGCAGTTTTTCAATTTTCAAATGATGATTTTATTAAGACTATATGTGAAATAGTAATTAATATTTTGAAAGGTAATGTTCGCCTAACAAAAGCGCAAAAATCAACATTTGCAAAACAAAAAAAACTACTTAAGCAGATAGCAGCAACTTGTCAGAAACCTAAAACAGCCACCAATAGAAGACGTCTTGTATGTCGAATTAAAAGCAACCTAATCAATCTTATAGTCAAATTGGCGCCGATTAAAACCATTTTAGAAAAGGACGTTACACGAGATGTTTACAAAAATGGTGTTAATACCACACGAAATGATGAAATCAATGAACCCACCATCGAACAACAATCATAGGGATAATAACAACGATGTTGATGTCCACCCATCCACATCATCCATCAGCAGTTTCATCAATAAGGATGATCAAGTTGTTGCACATGGTAAACAAATTAACAAAGACATCAATTTTACCACCAGATTTAATGAGATAGTATTAGAATTAACTAAAATTTTAAGTGATGAACAAATAGATGCAGACATAAAATCAAAATGTATTAATCATCTGATAAAAAATGTTCTAAAATTTGATCATTTAAAATCTTCAAACTTCTCTAAAGAAGAATTTACAAATATAAATAACAACCAAATAGATAGCGACAAAAAAGCTTTATCAAAAGATTTAATTATTAATGCAGTGCCAAAAATATATAAAAACCAAGCAACTGTGCTTTTAAATTTGTTAAATGAAAAATTACAATGGAATGGGAGAGGTGAATTATTAATTAGGGGTAATGTGCTTAATATGTCAAATATAATAGATCTAATAAATTATGTTTTAAGAAATAGAAAAAAAGTAAATGAACCAATAGGAATGAAAGAATTTGCTTTTATTTTAAAAGCTATCAACATACCTAAAGATTTAATTGCTAATGCCCATGCATGGAAAACCATTATGCTTAGCACCGACGACTCAGACGATCATAATAATACCACAATTCCTCTTCCTAATAATGGTGAAAATAAAAAAACCGAAAAGAATCGCAAAAGAAATTACGAAACAGGACTCAGAAATACTCAGAAAAATCTATTACGATCCAAAACACCCCGCTGGTTTTTCTGGCCTTAATAAATTATATAAAGCTTCTTTATTAAAAGGTTTAAAATATTCACCGCAAGAAATAAAGAAATGGTTACAACATCATGACACATACACTATTCATCATCCTGTAAAGTATAATTTTCCCAGATCTAAAACTGTTGTAAAAGGTATTAATTCACAATGGCAATTAGACTTAATAGACATGACACCATCCATTGCAAAAGTTAATAATGGTATGCAGTACATATTAACTGTAATTGATATTTTTTCTAAAAAAGCATGGGCTGAACCAATTAAAACTAAGACCGCAAAAAATGTGAGACAAGCTTTTGAAAAAATATTATATAAGGCTGGATTAAAACCTCTTAAAGTGCAATCGGATAAAGGAAAAGAATTTTTAAATGATATTTTCCAACCATATTTGAAAGATTTGGGAATTATTCATTTTACTACGGAAAATGAAGAAACCAAAGCTGCAATTGTTGAAAGATTCAACCGCACTTTAAAAGAAAAATTATGGAAATATTTTACACACACAGGAAAATTTATTTATATTAAAGTGTTACAAGATTTTGTAGATAGTTATAATAATACAATACATAGATCAATCGGCATGACACCATTACAAGTAAATTCAAAAACTGAACAAAAAGTGAGAAGAAAACTTTATGGCAGTGGCGCAGAAAATAGTCTGGAAGATACATCTAACAACGGAAAAAATAAATTTAAATTTAACATTGGTGATAAAGTTCGCATAAGTAAAGCACGCGCAGCATTTACTAAAGGATATAAAGGAAGTTGGTCTAGAGAAATATTTTTTATTAGCGGACGAGATTGGAAAAAACTATTTCAACCAACATATAAAATAAAAGACTATAATTGTGAAGAAATTTTAGGAACTTTCTATCAAGATGAATTACAAAAAGTAATTAAAGACCAAGATGATCGATTTGCAATTGATTATATAATAAAATGGAAAGGTAAAAAAGGCAGCGCTGAACGACAGGCATACATTAGATGGAAAGGATTTGGTCCTAAACACGACAGTTGGGTTCCCGAATCTGAAGTAGTAGATATTCAGCAACAAGCTTAACATCCATTATGGAAATTAATGACGAATTTTATATAACAATTGATCATGAATCATCAAAACATATTTATCCTTTAAATTCTCCGTGCAATTTTACTTCACAACTTCCTCAATTTTTAAACCTCGATGGAAAATTTACTCCGCCATATTTTATAGCATTGGCTGAAATAGGTTATAGTTTCACGGCCACCGAAAAAAGAAAACTGGAAATGAAAGAAGAAAATGAAGAAGAAGAAAAAGATGATGATGGAGAAACCGAATTTCCTTTATTCATTACTTGTAATCTTGTCATGCCTGAACTTGTTTTTTCTAAATTTCATCCATTGCTACGTATTTTAAATATTATGGATAATAATTCTTTAAAAAAAAAAAAAAAAAATTTTGTAGTCAAGTCATATGATAAACTGATGTATAAACCTTTAGCATTAAATTACTTCAACACAATTGACATAAATGTAATAAATAGCAAAGGAAATTATTCCGAAGCTAAATTTAATACCTTATATTTAATGTTACATTTCCGTCGTTTATCCCCAAATTTATTTTGAATAATAAAATAATATATATGCTGTAAAAAATGTTGCAATGTTTCATTTTAGAATAAATCTTCGTGCAATAAACATGAGAGTGCCCTTTACGTCCAACCCAGACCTCTGTTTTCGCTACTATTGTTTGAATAAGTCTTCTCTAGGTGGTATAAAACAACTAGGTGGATCTTTAATTAGAACTTTAGGTATTGGAAACATATCAGATGTTACCGCACGAAATATTTTACCTTTAAAGAGGGAGAGTAATATAAAACCTGCTGGTTCTTCCACTACGCCGAAGAAAAAGAGAGTTCGCCGTAACCCTCAAAAAAAGCATCCAACCGGATTAAAAAAACGAAAAAGGTCAAAAAACAAAAGAAAATCTATATCTCAAAGTGGGGGTGCTAAGCGGAAAAGACCGAGATTATCTCCATCCAAAAAGAAGAAACCAGTTAAAAAAGGAGAAACTACTAAAAAACGTGTAATTCCACGTCCACCTCAGTGTGGCTCTGGCAAGCGTAAAAAGCAGAAGAGAAAGCTAAGTTCTTCATCAAAAAAATATAAAAAGCTGAAAAAAGGTAATCGCGCCTCAGACGGTTATATTTTTTAACCCACTTCCACCATGCCAGACTTAGCTCATGAGAAAAGCATGTTAGGATCATCGCCGGAACTGGAATTATTTGATTTACCACTTACCGAAGTGTCTATTTTGGATCATGACTCAACGGAATACAAACCCATTGCATCTATAACAGACCATGACCCTATTGAATTTTTTATATCTGGAGCATCGGACACATATATGGATTTATCACAATCCCTTTTAGAAGTCCAAATTAAAGTAACGAAATCAGATGGATCCGATTTAGCAGACGCAGCTAAAGTATCAACCGCAAACTTATGTCTTCATTCCCTGTTTAACCAAGTTGATATTTTCTTAAACGAAAAACTCGTTAGCGCTTCAGATCGAAATTATTCATATAGATCATACATAGAAACTGTGCTTAATTATGGTACTGATGCTAAATTTTCACAACTACGCACGGAAGGATATTACAAAGATGATGGCCCCGAAATAGATGAAGGAAATGATCCAACAAGTGACAAAGCTCCATTGGGTCTTGTAGAAAGAAACAAATTCATTAAAAAAAGCGCTACATGGCAACTAATTGGAAGAATACATGCGGACATATTTACACAACCACTATATTTAATTAACGGTGTTGATGTTCGGTTAAAACTAATTAGAAATAAAGATGCATTTGTATTAATTTCTTCCGAAGATGATGCAAGTTATAAAATAAAATTACAACATGCTTCTTTTTATACAAGAAAAGTTACACTAAGCCCCGATGTGTTATTATCTCATGCTAAAAAATTGCAACAAGAAAATGTAAAATATCCAATTCGAAGAGTTTTGACTAAAGTATTTACAATACCGAATGGAAGTATGCAAGCTTCTTTAGATAATGCATTTTTAGGACAACATCCGGCGCGATTGGTAATAGGATTAATATCAAATACTTCATATAATGGATCATATAAAACTAATCCCTTTAACTAG
>JAQGBF010000003.1:0-19929 GCA_034698245.1 Schendyla nemorensis | reverse complement strand
AGGGTTAGGTTAGGGAAAGAATATCATTATTTTGAATTACGTTAGGTTAGGCAAGGTAAGAAACAATGTGGGAAAGCTGTTAGGTCAGTTTAGGGAAGGGTAAGGGTTAGATTAGGGAAAAAATATCATTATTTTGAATTAGGTTAGGTTACGCAAGGAAGGAAAGGAACTATGTAGGGAAGCTGTTAGGTTGGTTTAGGGATGGGCTAGGGTTAGGTTAGGGAAATAATATCATAATTTTGAATCAGGCTAGGTTAGGCAATGAAAGAAACTGTCGAAAGTCGAATGTCTGGAACGAACCACAGTGCAGGTCACGAGCAATTTCCGCGCGAATTAGGGACAACACAAAATAGATGGCGCATAATAGACACACGCAAACACGGAACGCGCATCATAGGGACCGCAAAATACAGACACACAAAATAGGTGCCTCGCAAAATGAGAAAACAATGGAACAACAATGTGATGTCCATTGTTGTTATAAGAGAGAACCATAATGTCGCAGACTCTATTTGATCCTGTCTCATATAGTTAGTCATTAACCCATCTGATCTTGTCAAACCTTACTGCAATTATTGGGTCAAAAACAAAATAAAGGCCAAACTAATGACACTATCTTTTGGTCCTGGGTTATTTTATGGCCTAAATGTTTTTAGAATATGACATTAAGGTACCTTGACCTTCTGGTGCAAGCTCGGTTTGTGGACTTTCTGGTGTCAATGTGATTTTAAATACTAATTTTAATAAAGACATTTGTAAATAAGGGTTTTTAATATGTTAGATTAGCTTATTAGATAACCATTTTTATAACTTAGGTTATAAAGGCTTGTACTAGAAAACTCATGTTCAATAACGCTTTCCTGGACAAGGTCTTTGTGGAGAAACAGAGACATAGTAAACATGAATTCTTCGAAGAGTCAATTGAAGGGGATCACATTTAATTTCGGAACCACATTTGTGAACAGATAAAGTATCCACTTTATATTGGGATAACCCTAATCTATCCTTAGGCCAGCAACTTCAAACATCAATAAAATAGACTTTAATGGCTCTTCGATTGCTCGGTCATAGGCGCCAAGCCTTCCATAAAATATCTCTGGATGAGCAGCGCATGACAACAGAAAGAACTACAGCAGCCATGTAATTCGATAAACTACAGATTTTATTATGATTCGTAAATACAAATTACGGGCCATACGATAAATATTTCCTTTTCTGTCTGGACCGCTTTTCGAAGACAACATCGAATTTTCTCTGTGTTGGCCATCTTTAAAGACTTCTCGAAGCAGACGTCTTCGTATACTCCATCACATCATACTTTTGAACTTTAGTGTGCGAAGCCTTCGCTTTCCATCCTCGATTGAACCCGGGCCGGGCTCCCTCAGCTCTATTTGTCAGCTGCAGCCGTCAACTCTGATTGGTGTACGGAAGAGGCCACAAGAGCGAGACAGCAACGGGGCTTTTCGGCACATGGGAGAAGAAGGCGGCAAGCCAGTAGGCAATTGACTCGAATTGCCAAGACGATAACATTGGCTGGCTTCTTTCCCTTTTGGTTTTGATGGAGTGTTTGCCATTCCTTAGTGAGGCAGACGAAGCTGTCACCCCACCTTCTCGATCGGTCCAAAATGAATGTCCAGAAAGAAACTGCAATGCCCTCTGGAGGATGGACAACGAGAGTGAGAAATGTGTTTAGTTGGACGCTTCCAAGTCATCCGTCAGTAATTTAAAAGTGAGAGAAACCCCCCAGAAAAATAAAGTATATGGGACCGAGGCGAGACAAAAAGTGCTCTCGCAAGTGACTGTAAAAATGAGGTCCTACGGTGTACACTGGGAGGGAAATGTGTGGATGGATGACTGCTATTCACCTCTGATGCCTGACACTCGCAGGGAAGGGGAAAAAGGGGGCTGAGGTTTGACGAGTAGAGGCAAAGGATGGGAGTAGTGTGTCATAAGGGTGAGAAGCAATCTTGAGGTTCTCCTCCTTCTTTTCTACCATAGCAGCTTTTCTGTTTTCCAGTTGAATGTATTCATTCTTTTTTTCCCCTTCTTTTACTTTTCCTGCTTTGCTGCAACCCTCCCTCCCCTTCAGACCCATCCCCCCTATCCTCCATCACCTTCCGAAAATCAATAGTGATTCCAATCCAATCTTCTTCTTCTCGTTACCTGAACTTTTCCCCTCCTTTTTTTTTTAATTTAAACGTAACATTCGCTCCGAATTGAGTGAGAGAAGTTTTATTAACAACAAACCGCATTTTTTATGCATTCTTTCCTTTCTCGAAAGCAATCGTTCTGTGAAATTAATAAATATTTTTTTTTTTTGTGGTGGGAAAAAAAGTCAAGTTGTTGGGGAATTTTTTATTGTCTGTTGTTGGTTAGAATTCGAGCTAAGAATTTCATCGGCTCGAGTCGAATGAGAGTTTGGAAAATGATGGAGTTCTGAACGATTTGTTTTAATTATTTTTATTCGCCCGTTTAATATTCCCCCTCGCGTCTTTTGCATACTTGGTAGCCTAGTACGTGTGGAAAGCTTATTTAAATAAATGACAAGTTGAAAAATACTATCATCATCATCACGAAAGAGAAAGGAGAAAAATGACATCCATTTATTACATAATCTGCCGCTGATATTAAAACTCGCAGACAGGGGATGTCTCGAATTCAAATACCTCTTGTACCAAGAAACAGAAGACAATGGAAGGGTTGATTTTTATTATTCAAATGGAAGCGGATGAGAAATGGGCTATTCAGAAAATATTTATTTGTAGGCTCCGGAATATTTTAAAGTAGACCAGAGGGCAGTGATTGGTGGTACTCTTCAACGTTGACATATCATAGCTGGGGGCAAGGAGGATCTCATTGAATGGTCCTTATTTGGCCAAACTGATGATGATGTAAACATAGATTGGTCCCTCTTTTGTATGTATGTAGAATGTATTGAAGTCTATGAAAGTCCACTCTGCAATTGAAAGTAATGTCCTTAGGCTGAGGGAAGGAAGGCAGATTCCTCTTTTGGGCTGTGTAAGAGTTGAGACGACACTTGGGAGATGAAAATGCCAGGTTATTTACCAGATCAATAACCTCTTCTCAATCCCCAGGCCAGGTTTTCGCTTTTTTTCTCTTCTTCTTTGCTGTATTCTTCTCTATTTTTCTCATTCCTTTTTCGCGTGTACGAAACTTTTGCTCAAGGAGATTACAATGTCAGAATAATGCCGAAAAAAAGTCTTTCTGGAGAAAAAAATTTCGTTCTAATGTGAAGATGATATCTCGTATTGGCAGACGACAGAATGACTTTCTTCTTAACTGCAATTTGAAAAAAGTAAGATTGTAATCCTTAAATGAAAATCTCTCAGAGGGCGCTTTTAATTTCTGATCATCCATCTTAGAAACGGTTGTCAGGCGTTTGTTTTAGCTTTTGTCCCACAGATGCAATCGGTTTAATCCACTTTGTAGCAAATGACTTATCATGCCCCCAAAACAGTATTTCATAAAAAAATTATAATCTCGATAATGCATTTCTGTTGATGAACCTTTTGTTTCTAACGCTTTGGTAATTAAAGGAATCGCACAATGAGTTGGGCGTTAGATGTGCATAAAAAACAATACAAATTAAATTACAAAAGAAGAAAAGGAGCGACGGTAGTACATCAGCAAACGTCTTGAATATAAGAGTAAGGGGAAAGACAATGAAGTTTAAGTTACTCTGCGCAGCTTCCTTTTATTGTGCCACTGCACTCTCAATGAAATTGCATTAATTTCTCATTCTCTTTATCTTTTCCCCTTTTTTCGGTCCTTCTTCCATGGATGGAAGTCACTCTTCTTTGATAGTGGGAAGCTGGCATGAATCTTTAATTGCATTTAAATGTAAGCTACTGTGTTGAATTTGAAAGGAAAATTTCCCCCCCCGTCCCAACCTAAAAAAGAGGATTTTAGAAATGGAAAAATATGTGACAGTTCCGGTTAAAGATTAAAGTTTTGTAAAGCGCAATGAAAAAAAAAAACTCGCAAACTTACGAAAAATCGACAAAACTCATTTACAAACTAACAATTCTCAACTTCAAAATGTCCCTTTTTTCAAAAGAAGATGAAGAAGAAGAAGGATAAGGCTTAGGTGCGCGGCTGCGACAGCGTGGTCAAAAGCGCCCAAAACATTATTCAACGAAACTTAAAAACTACAGAAAACCAGGGAATTATCCATAAACCTAAAATTTAAGAAAGTCACAGGGTCTGGAATAAACCAGCAGATTTAACAAAAAGGATAACCTTACGTACATCCGCATCATTATCAAAAGAAAAAAAAAAACTCGCAAACTTACGAAAATCGACAAAACTCATTTACAAACTAACAATTCTCAACTTCAAAATGTCCCTTTTTTCAAAAAAGCACTTTGAAAAACCAAAATCAATTTTTCTGATGGATTACATTCGTTATGCAACACGCGATCCATGTTAACTGTACGCGAAGTCACACATTGATCAGTGACCGCATAACCAGAGCAAGACTAAAATAGTGCGAAGGAAATAGGAGGAGAAGAGGAAAAGGAATTTTTTTCTCTCCCTCCTGTTGTTGATCCGAGCCAATTGACCTTAAGTGGATCACTGTCAGTGGCAACTGTTCTGATTTGTCTGTAGTTGGCGGGTATTTCTTTTCCACACCCCTCCCACTAATTTCTCCCATCTTCTCTTCCGTACGCAAGTTACCGTAGCACTTTTGCGAAATTATTCCCGGTGTCTTGACGGTAACATGAGAAATGAGTGCGCTAATGAAATGCTGTCTGATGAATTCCAACGTAACTAGACTCCCGGGAAAATGAAAGGATCTTTCTTCATTGCTAGAGGACTGTCAGGGAAAGATGATTGTAATGTTGGTAGTAGGGGAGGGGTAGGTGGAGACAGGAGGCGAAGAAGAAGAAGAGTGGGGAAATGGATAGTAAAAAATGAGTGTCATATTTATTCACACTGGGTGTGACTTGTATTATGCGAGATCGTGCATGCAAAAGTCCATGTCATATTTGTACTGAGCTTGACACTAATAGCAAGGATCATCTCTTGCCTGTTGAACAAGCTGCACACAGCTGAGGAACGAGCAAACCCCTTCGGAGAAGAGAGAGAGATGCAAATTGAATACAGCTTGTCATCCCGAGATAATGATTTAGAGCTAGGCGTGCTTCATGCGAAAACGCGAATTTTCTTTGAGGAATTGCTTCGGCGCCGGGATTAAAAATTGAGGCGCGGTAATAAATGACGCAGCTCTAAATCTGGGACGAAAGGGTGTCTGCGAGAAATGGGGATTTTATGTCAGAAGTGTGACAACTTTATAGTATTTCGCATATTGTCAGCGGGAAATGAGCGAGGTAATATATTTAGAAAATTTAATTTCGGAGCTGTACAGCAAAGCATCCACTTTTTTTTCTTCGCTCTCTTCTTTTCTTTTATACGCCTTGTTCATCCGAGTGTGTAAAATGCAAAAAAACAGCCAGCCATAGTTCTCCGAACTCCCATTTTTAAATCAATTTCTATTCATTCTTCAATTGGATTTTTTTTCTTCTTTACACTCTTTTTATTTTCACTTTCACCTGCGAAGAGTTTGATTTTTTTCTCTCTATCCTTCTCTGTAAATAACCCTATAATTTTTTTTTCGCGCATCGATATATATTAAACTTTAATATATTATTACATATATCCCTCGGCAGTAAAAAGCAGTAATTAATGCTCGCTCTTCCTCGTAGTGGAATAATCTTAGTGGACTCGAACAACACATTCTCCCTTCTCTCTTCTCTTCCCTTGGCTAGGTAATTGATTATTCTTCCTGCTTTTATACATGGTATGAGAATGTGGCGCAGTCCTGACGCTGTTTCCATCAATTATGAGATTAACTCGCGGCTTTTATCGTGTTTCTAATCCAATCAGCATTGACAAGATCTGGGAGATACGGCGTGGCCTACTTTTGCTAAGAAGCGGCGAGGGCCAATGTTGGATATTTACTTAAGAAGCTCGGCTTGTAGGAAAGCTCGTGTAAGAGTTGTATAACGCGTCTCTAATTGATCAGTCAGCAAATAGACAAATACTGGAGAAAGCTTCAGTGCAAAGAAGACGTGAAAGAAAAAATTATTACATTTTTCAGAAGTTCGAGAAAAACATCGATTTTTAGCACGAGCTGATGATTTTTTTTTTATAAAAAAAGGAACTGCTATTTATAAATAATCTTTATAATGATATTTTATGTTGTGGACAGTATTCGCCACTGACCCTTAATCCAGCATTGTAAATGCAATTCTGGCTGAGAGGAGGAGAAGAGAATTTATGTACGAGGAAAAATGCGAATGTGACATTTTTCGAAGAAAAGTTAACTCGAGAGCAATGTTTTTCTGGGAAATAGCTCATCTCTTATAGAACGAGTTGGTAGATAAACAACACCATGGTATGCACGCTATCCAATCACTGATAAAATTGCTATCTACAGTTGCGCAGCAATGAAATTCTTTCCTTCAAACAATCAGATTCTTTGCTAAGGGCAAGGACATTCTAAAGTCACACTGAGACACACTGTTCTTACAAAGCTCTAAGTGGACCATCTGGCGAGCTGTATAGGCGAGGATAACTTACACATATCTGGCCAAAATAATTTAACTCAGAACGCTGCCTTGCCATTGAAGCTCTAGCCTTTTAAGAGAGCGGGAGGTGTTTAAGATTTGTTTTATAACGTGTATAATTGACTCCCATCAAATATCTTTTCTTTCTATTGAGAAACTGGATTGTTGTAACTTTTAGTGTTAAAATGAAAGATGATAATTGACATTTTTTAGAAAGATACGTATAAAGTTCCTTCGATAAAAAAAATTAACACATTATGTGATGCCAAAAAGATACTGTATTTGATATATAAGATACTTTTGGCTCTCGTAAGAGATATTTGGCACCTATACAAAAGGCTTTTGGCACCAATGAGAGAGACATTTAACATCTAGAGACATTTGGCATATAGAGACACCCATATAAAAGACATTTGGCACCCACCAAAGCAAAATGGCCTTCATAAAAAAGTCGTTTGGCACCCATGAAGGAGACATTTGACACCCATACGAGAGACATCAGAAACGGCATGACAACTATCATTTTAGCAATGTACCGTACTATAATTTAGAGTTTATGCAGCAGAATTTTCCGGAAATGTATGTTATTCAGAATGGTTTATGTAGGTTACGGCATGCTCATGTTTATCTATCCATTTTATAGCGTTGATAGCTTGTTGGTAGTGAGTCCAGTATACAAATAGATAAATATTACAGCTCATTACTAGCCATTTGAATAACATAGATAGCAATGCAAATGAGATTTTAAACTCGGAGTACGTATAATTGCTTGTATTTGCTCAATGATAACTGTATTAATAATGGTTCGTACTGGAAAGATACTTTTCTTACAGTAGTAATTGGCAAATTTTTTGGTGAATAGGTAACTGTCACTGTGCACACCTTTGCACCTGTAAAAAAAGAACTTTAAACACACCCACTGCATGTAAATTATGCCCTTTGAGAGGCTTAATAAGAGTATAAATCTGAATCCCGCAGCATAAAAATGCATGTAAAATGATGCACACTCCCATTCCGCATTTGTAACGTCTTTTTTATGTCTTCTAATATTTCTTCCCCAGCATTGCGCCTTCCCACTTATTCCACAAAAAAAAATATTTTCATAATTTTACCAAAGAAAAGGGAAAAGCGTGGGCGAGAAAAGGGAGAGGCCATTTTATATTAAACGACATTGGCTGCAAACAAATAAGGGCTTTTTCTTTATTCAACTCATTTGAGTGCTTGCATCTGGCTTGTAACCAACAACAGTTCCTCCTAACCACAAGGCCTTGGAGAAATGTCCTCTCGCAGTCATAGCCGTTTTATCCCACACAGTACAGTCACATCTCTATGACTTGATAGTGGCAAACTCCACCAAATATCCAGCCATTTCCATTCGGAGCTGGCGCTGTTAGCAGATAATTTGAAACAATAACGGCCTCGCATTCCATTGAGTTGGGTAGTCTCGAAGATGTCTTAGACTTAAGATAAGGTACAGCGCGGGGAGAGGGGGGCCGTAGATGCCGAAGGACTGGAGGATGGAGGCTGTGTGGGGATCTGCATTGATGGCTAGCGATGAGCCAGTTTGAAACGAGCAGCTTGGGGTAAGCCTCTCCTTCCCCCTAAACTGTCACCGCCCATTGCTAAAAGAAGGAACGATAAGGAAGAGTCGAGTTGGATTTGAATGAAAGACAAAGTGGCTTTCTTCTATTTATTTATACAAAAGGGGAAAGGAAAATGTTTATTCCTTTATGAAAAAAAATAGCATAGAGGAATATTTGAATTTTTCAACTTCTTTTTCTTTTTTCTTATACATGAAGGTGAGATAGGATGCTTGGCTGGAATTTCGTTATCAGGATAATATAGAGCCCGAACGGTGCAGTGTAATGATGCCAATAAATGTACAGGATGACTGATAGACACACGTGAACACACACCAACAGAAGCAGGCAAACTCTATTAAGGTTTGCAGTAATCGTAAAAAAAAGAGGAGATATTTTTATCTCGTTAGATTAGGTCGTCAGTCAGTTTCTTTTCCCATTTGAGAGAATTGGTCTTTTAGCCGTGAAAGAGCGATTTGCCTTGTTAATTTGAAAGGGAAGAGACCATGGCGCCGACTTGCGGCAGACGAGGTACTTCCAACATCACCTGCTCGAGGAAAGAAAGAAATATAAAAGGGATCCACTCTATTTCCAGAGGCGAAGGCATTCGGAATGCCGATGTTGCAACTTTAGTCGCCGTTCTGTAATTGAGGCAATAGCAAGGACACTCTAATAAGCCTCAGTACCATATGCGGGGAAATTCTTCGGGACTCTCGAAGAAAATGAAAAGCGGCTCCTCAAAAGCAGTCTGCGATGCTCCTGGCTTTAATTGCTGGTGTGTTAAGTTCTGCCTCGTGCGCTGTTTTTGTTCTTTCGAGTGGGATTTGATGGATCAAGTTGCAATTACGAATTGGTGGGAGGCGAGCGAGCAGCGCGCCCTGATGGATTGACAATTTGTTTTGGTGCATAGGGAGAATTCAGATGAGGTTTTTCTTCTGGAAGGGACGCGAGGAAAGCAAGAGGAGAGGTGGCGAAGTTAGTTGTGTGTTGTCCATCTGCGTTTGATCGGATGAGTGAAAGAGCGGGAAAAAGGAGTGAGGGAATAAAGGATGGGGAGGGGCAGATCCTTCATCCTGGATTGACGCTCTCTTATGGAGCCACTCAAGTGCACAGCCAATATTGTTGGAGCACTTAGCTATCAATCCATTTTATTGAAGTTCCTAGTTTGGCCTACATTCGGAGATCTCATCGAGTATCCCACTCACATTTCTTCTTGACCGTTTGTTTCTCCTTCTTGTTGAACTTTGATGTTAAATTACCATTTCCAGCAAAAAAAAAAAGTAAAAAGTTTCGCCAAATCTCTTTTCTCCCCTTTTTTCTTTCGCTCTTTATGCAACCAGTTTTCAGAGACTGTATTTCTGCTCCTTCATCCATTCCCCCGAGGATACGAGAGAACGTCTAAAACCGGATGTACTTTGCCCAGGGCTTCATACCTTAAGGAATTGAGTGGAACATGAAATGGTTTTTTGCGTGATATAAACATTAGGATGGTGTTGTGAGGCGCGCGCGCTGCTTCTTATCGCATTTTCAAAAATTTGGGGGACCTAGTTTGGAATTTTTGTGTGGGGGGAAAAGTATCTAATCTAAGGGGGAAGGTAGGGGTAATGGCAAAGTTGTGCTTGGCTTGTGTCGTGAGAGTAATCGGCAAGATATGCCGCTTTGCTGCTCTCTTCTCCCTCTCGTCTCTTCTTCTTGGAGGAAAATTCTGCCTTGATTTCCCCTAAGGAATTTTCATCTTCATCGCATATTTGTTGTTGTCGTCTCTTCCCCACCACGCTGAGTAAATATTGATTATGGTAGGGATGCAGGTTGAGAACAAACAAGTTTTGACATCCTTGGTCACGTGTTCAGATACATGACACTCAACGTCAGGAGTTCTTAGCGGAATTACTAATATCGTTGATCACTTTACTGCAGACTCGAGTATGGGTCGGTCAGATTGGCTTCACTTGTGCAATGAGATAATGACAATATTTCACTAGAAGCAATATTCCTTTAGCCATCAAAGCTGGTTCACTGGTTAGTACACTTGTCCCTGAATGAAAAGTACAAGTCCAGTTGATAGTTTGCATTTTTAAGGGGAAGAAACTTGAACGTTTCTAAAACTGTTGGTTCCTAGCAGAGCACATTCAAAATTCCTGGAGTGGCATAATTTAAAAAAAATCTCTTAACATTGCTATTAATGTTCATTCTTATCGTTGTGGAAATAGATAGACATGATCTACCATTTCATTTATTTACTTATTGCATCCTCATTTATTTTTAACTACTAGAAGTGCCACAAATAGGTTGTACTGGAGATGGCACCAAATCATATAAATTTATAAAAAATAAAGGTACGAAAAGACCTTTTGGGAATCTATATGCATGGAAACAAAATTTACCTTTTGATACCCTTTATTATTTAGAGTTATTGGTTTATCGATTAATGCATTGGAACGTCATACACTAATACAATTAGTTTTAGCAAAATTCCAAATATAATCGCGTTGCATGTTTTGAAAAATAACTTTTAATCCTCGTAATGGGAAAGCATCACTTCGAGTTACTTGAATGCCAACTTCAGTGGTCGGCCGTTACCTAAGCCGTCTTTGCATAGCTAAGCTTTATTTCGTTGTTGTTGTCGCATTATTTGGATTTGCAGCCATTAAGCCTTCCGGCATTGAAATGGAGAGCGATATTTTGGACAGCAGCAACGTCTTGTAGCAGTGAGTTTATCATTAATCATTCCCAATAGCGCCTTGCATGTTTCATGCAAGATGTGCTTCGTGCGGCGCGTGCTTTTCTCCCATCTCGCATTTTGTGGTTTATTTGGCTTTTATTAAATGAACAGTCGGTTGGTTATGCGAGGGAAGAAAGCTGTATTAGGGCCAGCGGATCTTTCAATTAATAAAAGGGGTTTGCTGAACTATATGCCGTGAAATTTCTGCGGCGAGATTAGTTGATTGTAAACCAATGCCGCAGCCGTTTCCGCCCATGCAAATAGCAAGGTAAGTGCCTGCACGAAACCCTCGTTGCAACATCTCGAAACTCTCCCAATGAGATTCAGTGGCTTCTTTTCTTCGTTTTTTTTTTGTCGATGCCATTTTCGCGAATCGCGTGCAGATTTCTGCGCGACGACTGGAATTCCGCGCTAAGCAGAATAAGCAGCGGACGGTGTAATGTGTATGATAAAAGGAGGAGACAAGCTGATAAAAACTCAAAATGCATCAGTTTGAAAACTGGTTCTGTCAGATGCCACTCGGTGTTCGGCCAAGAAATATGCAATTACTCCACTGCTCTCCTCTTCGCCGCCCGCGGCGCAAGTGGTTACTGCCCTCAGTGAAACAAATTCTCACCTGCCTCTCGCAATGATGTAACGGACATTGAATTTCGATATTATTATTTTTTGAACGCCCGGCCTTTTCCGCCACTCCATATATTCGCAGCCCCTTTCTCAGACGTATTTTATGACTAGGGAAAAACTTGGGGGTTTCAAATGATTTTCTTAAAAATGCAGAATGTCAAATAAAAACTTGGCTTTGGCGAAGACTTTTCAAGAAAAAGCAAAAGAAGGGAGAGAGAGAGGGGAAAAAAAAAGTAAAATTTCTTGCAGGTTTATGAGACACGAGGGAGAATCTAGAGCTTGGCGTGTTCGTTTTATGACAGCGTATTGCTTTTAATATGACCCTGTTAAAGATGTCAGGTGCTGTCCAAGAGATTGGTTAGAAAGAACTTTTACTACATAGACAAAAGCCGGTGAGGAAAAAAAATATGAACGAAGCCGCACAAAAAGGGGCACTGCGTTCTGGCAGTTTTGCTCGTCCCTGTCTTTCCACCACATCTAAATTACACTGCCCATGATCCTCCGCGATATCTACCACCTTCCCCTTCCCATTCCACCTTGGAATGTTGGTTGAGTCGTGACTTGCCTCGTGACCAGTCTCGTGGCTCAGTCCCGGGCACGTGTCTCCCTAAAATGGACATCGGAAAATCTTATCCTCCCCCTTTTTTCAGCTTTTTACCAAACTCAGTTCATTGTACTCCACGCCCTGTCGTCCCCTTTCAGCATCAAACTTTGAGTAAAACCAGTAGGATTAGGAGAACAGTAGAAAGAAGAAAAAAAAATCTCTGCCCCCCACCTTCTGGGGCTTGTCCGGGCTTGTCTGCAGCAGGCAGCTAAGATTATTATTTCGCCAGATTCTTTGTAAATAGCCGGACTGGTGTGTTATTACGTGTTTGCTGCCTCTCAAGCATGAATACCCGGTAGCCGGGATTCTTTTCCCCGGAGGGCACGGGGGAGAATAAGACGCCCAGAACGATGTCGAGCTTTATGCCACCCAAGAAGGCAGAAATATCGAAGTTTTGTTTCGGCGCGTTCGCTCTTTCTTCTGATGAGGAGCCTTCCGTGACTGGTTAATGACTCACTTGCCAGATCGGCGTGCACTTGACATGCCTGAGGGATGGGAGAAAAGAAGAAGAGAAGAAGAAGACCTGGCGAACTTTTTATCTGCGCATGCTATCTGTTGGTGGAACCTCGCAATTGGAATGACACTCAGCGCACAGATGCAGCCTGCAGCACACATCGCAGGAGTAATTTTCAGGTGGGGAGAGAGAGAGAGAGAAGGAAGGGAAAGGAGGAGGCTTGATACCAATTGGAGGGAATTCTAACCCAAGTAGGCATGCAATAAAGAAATATTCCTCCCGCCAAGAAGAGGATAGTGAGATAATAAGGGGAAAATGGAGTTAGTGGATGGGATTGCAGCAGCGGTGTGAAGATGAGTTGGGGGAATGGTGGGAGTAAACACGTAATATTATATGGCGAGGAAATGGAAACCCGGTTGTGCCAAATCTGATCGATGGAAATGGAGGAGTGGAGTGGGTGGTTGGAAGAAAAAAAAAGAGGAAAAATGTTTTGTGCGTTGTTTTGTGTGTCAGTTGTAATGGAAAGCGAATTCTCTCGATTTCCCCCTTCAGCGTGAATATTTATTGAAACGTTTTACAGCCAAAACAACAGCTGCCTTCCGCGAGATGAGAAAACATTTCGTTACAAATCGAACAAAAGCTAGCTACAACTGGCCACTTGACTCAATAAGACTTATGACCCAGTCATAAAAATGTTGGTCGATTTCGACTCATTTGGAATATAAAAGCCTGCTTCTGTATATTGCGGAAAACTTTTATGTTCTTGGAAAGTAACCAATCATAGAAGGATGAAGATACCAATTTCTGCTCGAGCTGTTTGCTTGACAACGGCCATGCATTATCTATATTTACTGCAATTTCTGGTCAGTGAAAGAGCAATTCTTCAAGCTATCTTTAGTATCGTTTTAGTTTATTCGGCAGCTGTTACACTCGAAATTTTTGACCCCCTTCATCCTTTGCTCTTTTTCTCAGATGATGGTTATTTTTCTTTCTTGGGGTTTTTCTGCTCTTATATTCGTAAGGGTTCTCTTACTGTCATCACTCTTTTCCATTTTCCTTCTCATCTCTAGTTGTCACCCCCATCCCCTTGTGTTATCCATTTTTTTTTTATCTTCTGCTTCTTTTTTTGGTTCCGTGATTTCTTTCTTTTCTTGTCATCCTACATTTTCTTTTCTTTACCCAAGCAAAACATTTTTTACTGCCTAAACTTTTCTTGCTGATTACCAAATGAGAATAAGGGGAAAAGCTCAGTTTAAAAAAGAACTGCCTCTATCGCATTTTTTGCACTTTTCGAAAATTAAATATAAAATAAAATGCAATTGTATTCAAAATGAAATCTTGCGGACCGTTAATGCAATACATTCGGCTTAATTTCCTAGCATTTAAATAATTTAAAAGCTGGATTCATCTCATTTATCCTCCGCTATGCATCCACTCCACCTTATAGCAAATCTAATTACCAGCATTAAACCTTTCATATTCTCAGCATTCTGTTTGGGAAAATTGGCTTTGGAACTTTTTTCCACCTATCTTTGTTTCTTTTTTTTTCTCTCTCTCTTCTTTTTTTGTATATTTTTTATATCACTTTAAATTGAATTTGGTGGAAATGCATTAGTCCTCACTGCGCAAATTCCCACCCTAATATTTTTTCTCCCTTCTTCCTTCGCACGGAGTTGGAATTTTCATTTATTTATTGTATCCAGCTCAATAGACTTTCTTTCCTTCGACACTCAACTCCACTTACTCAAAATCGCATAGCGTTAAAGCTGAGGAAACCTTTTCTCCCAACTCTCAATTTCCCCTTATTTGGATGGGCGGTTTCTTGAATTACAGACTACCACGTCCCTCCACTTGCTGCAGCTTCTGCTTCTGCTGGGTGTAGCTGCTGTTCCACTTTGCTAAATTCCTATCTCGTAGGTACTGGCTAGACCAAAGGTCAACAACTGCCCGGGTCAAATGTCATCGCGCTGATATGGTATAGGGAGAAACATAGTCATTACCCAAGACCACAGTATTTTAATACGGAAAAATAATACAGCCGCTTGAAAATGATTACCAAATTCGATAAGCGTCCAGAAAATATCATTCGCAAATTTATTTTGTTAGTTTCCAAAACCTGTTTAGTTGCTGAATTTTTAATGCATTAATGAGCTAAAATCTCATTTAGACGCAACTGTCGTAAAATGTTGTTACATTTCAGAAAATGAAATTAGGATCGATTCGTTAATTGAAGATGCCGCAAAATATTAAGTTTACATTTGTCAAATATTAATTTTTAAGCTTATTATCCTTAGCGCTAATAATTTAAGAATAATAATTCGGTGCGCTATGATTATTTCGTGCGTCATCAGCTTTATTGTTGTTTGTTAAAAAGTACATTATCCTTCGTCGTCTCTGCGTTCGGATAGTGTTTGATGTGGGTAGCAATTTTAATGAAATTTTTTTCCCTTCTCTCCGCAGTTTTGATCTCTGAAAAAGTAGGTCTGCAGCGGTAAGCGCTAGAGTGATGAAGTTTGGTTGGATTTTAATTCCTTCTAGTTTGGCTAGAAGTTGTTTTCGCTCGGTGTTTTTTTTTTTTTCTTCTTCACTTCCAAACTGCTAGTTTTTTTTCTGGTTGCCTTCTCCCGCTACCTCCCCCTGGTTTGCGTGAAGGAAGGTGATCAGATAGGGCTTCCCTCGGTGCTCTTAATTAACATCGAAGCCAAGGAGGTTTGCATTTGTTATTTACGAATAGAGTAGTGAGAGAAACGCCAGAGAGAAGATTAAACATGAATGTTGGCACTGTTTCCCCCCCTTTCTCTTTTCAATGCCTTTAGTCAATGGGTTGGTAGAGAAATAATTTATCAGTGCAGTCAAAAAAGAAAAAAGGCAGGTAGGAAGAAAAATAAGCTTAGGAAACAAAAAGCGGCTTGGTTTTTAATATTTCTGTTTTTCTTCTTTTTTCCCACTGCAAGTATTGATTTCTTCAGGCTCCGCTTCAGAAGTCTATTATTTTTTCGTATTGTTTAATTTTTAGTGTCGGAGTTAATGAATGGAAAAGGGAAAAATTACTACTGTAAAAAAAAAGTTGTCGTTTGATTAATTTATTTTTATTTTTCACTTTGAGATTTATCTATGGGGCAATGCAGCACACCTTAATGGCACGTGTTTCCGTTCCCAGGTTTGCAAATGAATGGAGCCATGATTGCTTTTAAAATAAACAACAACAATTTCCGTAAAACGATAGTTATAAAATAGTAATTTGAGCGAGAGCGGTCGGACATTAATTTATGTAAGTTTTTGTTGCTAATGAATTTTTATTTCGGGGAAAAACATCATTAGAATGATGGCTTTTTGCATATGGCACTTTGGAAACATCCCCAAATGCACACATCCGCTTTTACACATTGATCCAAAACACTGGCAGCTTAAGTTGCATTTAAACTCTAACACCGGTTTTATTGCCAAACCAACAAACGTTATTTCCTCTCTATTACATAGTTAGGGCCGTGTGTTTCTGCTCATTGTAAACTAAGATAGGCTCTTACCAAAAAGGAAAACGCAGGCAAAAAAGAAAAGTCAGAAAGCTTATTGTTTCTCAATAATTTCCCCCCTTGTACCGCGCCGCCTAACGACCAGACATTGGTGGGCCGGTTAAAGCCGCAAAGTTAAATTTAATGCTCACCTCTCTCCCTAAATAACTGCCTGATATTTAAATCCAATAATGAGTGCTGACAGAGGACAGATGTTATTTTGTGCCTCGCAGGAAAGTCCACCCTGCTCTTTTCCCCTCTTTCTAATTCGTTACAGTTTCCTCTGTCTCTCACACTAATGTGCACGCGTTGTGAATTAGCACAACCGGAATTCCCCACGAGTAATTTTTTAAGGCGCTGATAAAATATGCATGGTCGCTTATGACAGCAAGGATGCCACTCTTCACCGCTTGGCACCAACATGGCAGTGTTTATGAAAAGCGACCGCTGCGGAAATTAATATACAGTTCACTGTTGCATTATGCCTGCTTGTCACAATGATGGAGAGAAGTGGCGTAATTGGGTTGCGCCATTCCATTTAATTCCCCACACCCTTACCCCCATATTTTTTTTTTAAGGTGGAAGGAACATTTTGATTCGGAAAACGGTTTTTTTTTTCCTTTTCAATTTTGCTCTGCCGCGTAAATTACGACTCGCGAATACGTCAGCTGTAAAGCGTTAAGTGGGAATATGCAAATGAGTTATGGCTTTCCCCTGACAAAATAATTCTGTTGATAATGTGCATAAATTTCGCGCGAAATCGGGCCATGTTTCTTCTCAGAAAGGCGCCAGGTCCGAATCAATGAATGGCGCTCTCCTTTTAAAACCAACAGCAAGCAAAACTCGCGAACACATTAATTATATTTCCGCACAAACGAGAACTCGAAACCAGCCACACACACTTTCCCCCGGAGTCTTCCAATTATACTCCAGAAAACGGAACAAAAGCTGAATAGCAGGGCAAAAAAATTATATTAACGTCACACCGCATAATGCAAATGAGCTGTTTTTTCTCAACGCGAGCAACGCCCTCTCGGATCAACCCTTTTTCGCAAACAAACCAGATAGCGAACCCTCTCACAATGGCTAATGAATTTTGTTTCGCGACACCTTTTCAAAGATGTCAGGAGAAAATTATGCAAGCGATAAAAAATGGAAGACTTTGAAATCTTCTGCCTCTCCTCCTTTTGTTCCTAGTGGATTCCTCCTGTCAAGCATCTTTCAGGAGCTCCCTAACTAATTAACCATTTCGGTCTGGCGGCCCTCGTTGCAGCAACGTTGATGCTGCATTCTGTCTAGGTGCGGTTGGCCAGTTGATGAAACACTGCACCAGAGGGTCCCTGGCGAGAAATGTTAAATTGAGGGAGGGAAAGGCAGAGGGGAGCTTGAAGTGTGAGTGTGAATGTGCAAGCTATCTCCATCTATCTTTCCTGGCCTTCTCTTCTTATCTTAAATTGATTAATGTAATCTAATCTTCATTCGATTATCCATTACGCGCGAGACAGAAGGTGGTGATAAAATGAAGGAGAGGTTTAAAATGAGGTCCAGGAAATAAAATAAATATATTTCTCTCTTTAAAAAAAAGCTATTCAAAGTAAATGCCTGTTGAGAAAACTTTTTTTTTGCCCTGCAAACGTATTTTATTTCTTAATTAGATTTTGGAAGTTGTTTTTTTTTTTCTCTGTAAGTTCTATTTTCTCGTTTTTTTCGGCCTTCTTCAATTTCTGCCATTTAAATTAAACTTCTCAAGCGAATCCCCACTATTGAATATCCGTACCCGCGTTCTGTTTTGTTCTCATTTGTCTTTCTGTAAAATTTATTTCCAAGCTAAATTGCACTACAGATTATTGAAGTAGAGAGCCAAGAGGGGGCTTTGCCAAATACCAAGTAATGAACCTCCGATCACTCGCCGCCTAAACTTCCCCTTGGCTGAGCCCAATCGTTCTCTCCTTACATGATGACTTATAATCGAGATGGAAGGAACGATTAACCTACAGAACAACCAACCCCTACCTTATCCCCTATTCTATTCTTCCCCCATTCTCCGCAGCACCTCTGCAATCTCTGGCAGAGGGCCACGCCTCCCCAAGCAGAAATCTGAATGACACCTGACACCACCAAAAGGAATGTGAAGAATATTAGTTTGAAACTCCCCTTTGCTCCCAAAACATTGATTCTGGAAAATTGCAAAACACTAATAAAAGTTTTTTTTTTGTAATTTTAATATTATAAAATGAAATATTGTTATACCATTATTACAATTATCTAATATTTGTGATTTTTTATTGTTAGTTTACAATAGTTTTAGTTGTAAATATTAATAATAACAAGTGCCGTTATTTTCATTTGTGACATGGCCAGCTTTAGAGGCAAATGCGATGCTTAAGATTACCCCCAGACAGAAGGAGCATAATTCAGTGTTTTAACAAAATCTATTTTTTACCAGTGGATATTAACTAAACAGATAGACACTCGCTAAGTGGAATAGCCTAATCTTGTCTGTGATATGCACTTGAGTTTTCAGACTTCCAGAATGGATGGAAGTTTTGATGTAAAAAATTAGGTACCTCCCAGCTCATTCCGCTGGATAGGTAAACGCCTTCTGGCTTTTGACGTGTGCAGCATTGAATGTGATTTTAATCGAGGTAGCAAATTGTAGAATTGCTATTAAATTGCTATAAATTGCTATTTTTGTGATCAAAATATGTTTGATTTTAATTAAGGATATTAAATTGTAAGTTAAATGCATTTCTAAATTATGTCATGGTTACGATCTTTGTTTACAGTACAGGTATCGCTAGGGGTTTAGGAATTCTTGTTTCTTTTGTCTCTTCTATTGCTAAAATTAAGTTGTAAATTCATTTTATGTTTAAATTTCAATACTGGAGAAACTTTGCCCAAATTTGAATTTGGGCCTCAGAGAGATTTTGATTTTTCATACCTTAAATCTATTTAGTTCTGTGATCCTTTTCACTTAGTTACATTTCGACTATGATCAGAGTAAGTGCTTTCAAAGCTCAAGTTTTCTTTGCATCTTAGTGTATTCTGTTTATTTCCATATGAATTGCATTATATAAACATTTTTTTTTCAATTATACAGATGCTCATGTACTTTTAAGTTATTCATTTCTTCCATTTTATGTTCTGAGAAAAAAAAATGCTTTATTCATACCATTTAGAAACGAAACTGTTATTGGAAAGTAACATTGGCTCATTGTTTATCTCTTACACTTTACTACGAAAGTAAAATGATGCAGTTAATCACTAGCGCAACTAACTTGAAATAAGCATGTGCAAGGTTGGCCGTTGTTAAATAATGATGAAGATTCTGAGATTGGTCAGTATTCTATTAATACTACAGTACCTACTAATAAATGACTGGAGTAGCAATTTTATTTTGGTATAGTACTTTTACAAATGATCAACCTCATGATTTATTGGGTTATACAAGCGAGAAAACATGTGCCAATGTTACCCCAAATTGGCCAATATACATACTTGTTTAAGAGTTTCTTCTGTCATCAACCGTTCCCGAGTCTGTTCAGGAAGCTTATTTTTTATACCGGAATAACTGTTCTCCATCTTCCATCTTCATTAATGTTTAGACATAGAAAAAGCAAACTTGAAATTTGATGCACAAAACTGAGCTTATAGGATTTCTTACATCAATGACCACTTCGTGACAAAGAAATCTCTTGCCCAACTCCAGTCGCTGATTCAGATCCTCCAGATAGGCAATGTATTTACTGACCACCTCAAATGGCGCATCCTTACTAAAGAGCAGTTCGCAAACCCGAGTAAGGTTGCAATCGGTTTTTAATTTCATCCATCTTGTAAAACCCT
>JAQGBF010000002.1:0-22153 GCA_034698245.1 Schendyla nemorensis | reverse complement strand
GGCATGCTCAGTAGCAACAATAACAAAAAACAATGAGTGTTGCTCAGTTTTAGGAAGGACATTTATGTATCCATCGATTGCTGAAAGTTTTTGGTTAGTGCAATTTTTTCGGGAATAGGATTGCTGAAAGTTTTTGGTTAGTGCAATTTTTTCGGGAATAGGATTGCTCATTTAATATTGTTTTGGTGAGATTTGCATCTTGTTTTTTTTTATGCTTTCAGATTAATGCATTTCGAGATGAAGATGTTTGCCGCGATTTTGATTGCTGCGATTTTCGAGAATGTGCAGAGTATAATTTTGAGAACAGTATGTGGGAGTAGGATGTGTAATGAAAGTTTGTGATTGGCAAAAACCTGTAGTATGGCGATTTGTTACAAAAGCATTTTAAAAAAACAATGCACCAGAGGCGAATAAGTCCAAGCCAAAAGCAGGACTTCCCTCATTTTTTTTAAACACCCGTTTGCATTTTTTGTAAATACATTGCTGAAGGTTCCAATTAAGCTTTTAAAAACACCAATTATCACCTTCCGTAAATCCATTACGAAAGATTCCAAATCAGGTTTTTAAAATTCATAGTTTCATCTTCCGTAAATCTATTGCAGATGATTCTAATTAAGCTTTTAAAAACACCTAGGCATTGACACACATATATACATATTGATATACATACATATGTATAAGTTATAGTTTATTCATGCATTTATCCTAATGCATACAAAGGCCACTGACCTTGTTTAAATCTGATAAATTAACTACAGTATGTGCAATTGTATGTTCAAAAATTGTAAAAAGTTGTATAATATGGCAGTTTTTTAAAACAAAACTAAAAATTCATGAAGAGTGCAAAATTAAATAGCCTTGATTGTCATCAAAGCCTATGATTTTTATTCATAATTTACCACTATTAATTCCTAGTTAGCTGATTTGTGTACAAATTACCAAAAAAAAAAACTTTCACAAAACCAAATAACACTATTATCATTACTTCACAACTCCAACTCCAGGCCAAATACATCACCACTAACCTGAATATCAAACTACAATCATACATCACCTGACACAAAAATAACCCTATTTAACCTTTTCCAAGAACCACATGTTAAGAAACAACTGCCCCAGAGCCCAGAATAGTTTACATTTCTCCAAGTTTCTCACACTACAAGCTTTGACATGAGAAGGCCACAAAGTAGGTGTGTGGGTGGGAGTAACATCAAATGATGACCCACATTAGGAAAAAACAACAATGCTTTATTAGGAAGGAGTTGGTATTGTAAATCTGGTGAAACTCAATTAGTAGGAGGTGCATGATTGGAAATGAAGGTGATGATGGAACCTGGTGTGCACAGGTATTGTTTTTGGTCTTAGTATTGGGAATGTGGTTGACCATTAAAAGTTAGTTTATAATGAAGTGTACAATGGGAGCAGAACTAATGGATGGATTCACTCCCCTTCCTGTCTTAGTTTGGAGTTCAGTTCATGACAAGCATTTTTTAAGATTTATTGATGATGTTTGTGGCATGGTTTCTTGTTTTAGATTTATTTGGTTAGGGTTATTGGAATGTTTTATGCTTCTGGAACATGTGTCAGGAACATATTTTTTAGGGTAGCACATTTGCAATATAATTTTTGGCTTACAAAGACATTATGTGTGACATCTTGTTAGGATTGGATATGGAAAGAAGTTTGCTGTTTTTGCATGTGGTCTCATATATTTTAAAACTTTGAAATGTCTGATTAAGGTGTTAAATCTATCTTGAATTGTGATAATGTGTGCAAGAGTTGATTTGTTTCTTAAAAATAGTTTTGAAGTGGCTCTAATGCCATGCAAAAAATATCATGCATAGCATGCATAATCTTCTAAAATGCCTTGCATGCCATGCATTTGCTTCTAAAATGCCATCCATGCCATACATATGCTTCTAAAATGCCATGCATACAATTCATATGCTTCTAAAATGCCATACATGTCATGCATAAGCTTCTACAATGCCATGCATAAGCTTCTACAATGCCATGCAAAAGCACTTTCATTTTTGCATTGTTTTATTTTACATGTCTATTTTGCATTACATCAAAAAATAGAAAACAATTACGTGAAACTCGTGACTACAATTTCAGATGCAAATCTGGTAATCTGCACTTGCAGGGACAAGGCTTACTTTTTGTTTAACTCTTGTGACCAGGTGAAAAGGTTTTAAAGGAGGTTGGTGTTCATATGTGCATTAATGAATAGCAAAAGGAAACTGCTTTCTAGAGGGAATTAGGAATGAGTTTGCAAATTAGTGTGAATTTTTTAATTTTCTCACTTTCAGTAGGTAATTGTTGCTTACTATCTTGATGAAAGCTGTTTGATGCCTGACAAAAGCAGTCAATAACCTCATCTGTGTAAGCATGGTGCGCAAATTGATTAGTTGCTTGGTTTGAGTCATTTTTACACATAGGCATCCTTATGTATGTAATTAGAGCCAGTTATTATTTATTGGAAACCATGGTTTATTTAATTGCAATAAAGTTCAGAATATAGTGATGGAAAATCAGTCCCTTGGCAATTTTAAAATGGCTTGTAGCCATCTGTTTGAAATGCTAATTTATATAATAAATCCCTGCTATGGTTCTCTATACATCTAAATGGGAGCAGTTCGTTTCGGGCCCGCCGTTTCGGTCCCGGTCGTTTCGGGTCTGCCGTTTCGGGCCCTTTCATTTCGGCCCAAATTCAATTCGGTCCCATGTAGTTTCGGTCCCAATTACGAAGAAAAAAAGACAAGAATTTACCAAAAAAATTGTTCTTTAATGAGTTTATTCCCAATTAGTTATTTGTTCTTTTTGCGTGGGTATTCGCACCGATATTCCTCACCTTCTTTAGGAACCGCAGCGATGCAGGCCCTGTGAAACAACAAACAACAAACCCATATTTGCCTGGTCTTATCCCCTGACCATTTGTGAAATATGAATCCAAAGCCTTCGTAAGGAAATATTCGTTTCCCGCGTTTAGTAACCATTGATCGAATTCGATCGAATCAATCGATTTTGTATTAAGTTTTTGTTATTTGTTATTCGATTTCGTATTAAGTTTTCGTTATTTGTTATTGGATTTCGATTTCGTACTTCGTTATTTTTGTATTTGGTTATTCGATTTTCGAGTTATTAGTCTGATGTGTCCACACAGCAAATACCAGTTGATATTTATACCTAGTTAAGAGGTACATAATATAGGTTCGTATATGCTACGGATAAACGGATAAACGATGACGATTTTTTTTGGGACCGAAACAGTATTCTGTAAAAAAGTAGTTTTAAAAAACCTAATTAAGTGAGTCTTTTAGGTGAATTCATTATAAAGGAAACCTACTTTTTATAATTTATAAATGAAAGTGGGTAAAAGCTACTAAACTATTGTAATATTATTTAAAATTACTTTGAATAACTAAATTATACTGTAGAATATATATATTATTATGTATAGCTATATATATCTAGCAGCGTTGTCGCGGTGCCATAGAATTCCATTTTGTTGTTGTACAACTTGACATTATAAGCCCTTTGATTTTAACAATTCATTTGCATTTATTTATGCCTTTGGATACAGATACAAAATAAATCAATTTTAAAAAACTCCTTTATATGTATATTTATGCTGTAAGTCCCATACATTGTCTTTCAATGTTAACTGCATTATTCATCACACCTGACAACCAGCCATTTTTTTCAATCCAGCACTCTAAATACACAAATGAGCTTATCATCACAAATAAACCCATGGCAAATATCCTTGCAAAAGTAATGATAGCCTACCTCACTAAATACTTTTATTGCCTAATTAGGCTGCATTTGAAATTGCATTTTAAAATGGTGTAAACACAGAGCTGAGAAAATTGCCAGGCCACACAACTTCCTTGTTCCAAAGACTTTTAGCCTCTTTGCATTTGGTTCCACAAAAGTGACCCATATCAAGCCTTCCAAAGAGAGAGTGACCAACCTCTGGGTGTGGCTAAGAATGGATTTCTCTCATTTTTTGCACCTTTTGGCAGCAGGCTGTCTGAACAGATGATGATGGGCAAAATTTGAATGCACCATCTGGTGGGATTTTTTGCAACCATAGTGATAGGAAGCCTTGAAGTTGGGCTGGGCTAAGAATAAAGACACCAGCCAAGGTTTTGTATCAATAAAAACATAAATGTAAAGTGCGTTTGCTGAAATGGGGATAGGGTTGCTGAGGTCATGGTTTGCTGAAGAAATGTGTGCAAAGGTGCAGAGTGGCATGGAATGTCAGTGTTTCATTTGGTATTGTGGACACAATGAGTTAGATGGGAATGAGTGATAAGAGGTGGAATGTGTTTGAGGTAATTAGGTTTTTGGCTTTGGAGTGGTGGGATTTTTTATTATAATATAGGAGTGATTTGCAATTTAGGAGGAAATGCAGGAAAGAAAGGCAGAATTATGTCCCATGGGAGAATTGAAGTGGAAATGGATTGCCCGGATTTGATATGGAGAATTGGAGTGTGAATGGGTAATTGCAGTAAGAAAGTATTCTAGATATGAGGAAAATTGCACTTTTGTGTGGAGTGGAAATTGAAAGATTAGTTAACAGGGCAAAGAAAAAGTAAATGTGAAGCTAAAGATGGGAGTTTGTGTTCATTCATCATGATTTCTTTGCATGGGTGAGATTCCAATTGTGTTGAAATGGTAAACTGTGAGGTAACTAGATCATTCCTGTCAAGGTTCAGCAAGGTTCACTTTCAAATTTCTGGTAGACTACCCAATAAATTATCAAGAGGTAAATCCTTCCTAGTATAGGCATGTAATTTCAGATCACTAATGAATATTTATATGCTTATAGCCTAATTATAGTGGTTTTATGTGTAAACAGTAGCTTAAGCCAAGTAAGGTTTAGGTGACTTGAGTGTTAGACGCTATGAGCAAAAGTTAAATATAGTAAAATTTGCATTGTAATTGATATGCTGCAGACCAGTACAATATGATACTATATCCGGGTTGATAAATAATATAATCAGAGTTGTTATATCCTGGTTCTAGCCACAAAAAGCTAGAACAAATGAACTTTCACTTTAGGTAACACTTTTTTCACCCATGAGCATTACAAAACTTCATCTTAGTTTAGTATTGTGCCACTAGGTTATCTTTCCAATATTATTTAGTCCGTTTTTATCCTCACATGATTGATGCATGACACTTTAAGAATAGTTAGAGTGATCAGATATTTGCTTTTATTTATGGATCGATCGTGCCAGGAATACAAGGGACTGATATCATAAGAAAGAAAACCTATAGTAAAACAATACTATAAACTAGACAAATTTTTTTATGCTCGCATAGGCATACACCTGCAAGCAAAAGATGTTGGTATTACAGTATTGTGCTGCCAGGTTTTCTTTTTCTCTTGGGATTTGTATCCTGGAAGGACAAATCCATAAACAACAGACTGGACATAACTGATTTTAATAATTTATTTATGGCTTGACAATGTCAGAGATACAAGGAATTGGCTATTACAAGAGACTGTAAGTGATACAGTGACACAATACTATATACTAATGCCAACTTTATTGCTTGCTAGAGTACAATAAATGATTTATTATCTATATATAATAAATAAATAAAAAGTCATGGTTTTAGTGTACACTACCTATAAGTAACAATAACACTAAAACTACTTCACAGTTAGAAGTTACTTCACAATTAGTTACATAAGATATGCACACAATTTGGACTACAAGCAAGTTAATTCATTCATTCTTGTCTATCAGGAATCAAGAGGCATTGCATCATAAATAAACCATTTAAACAGATAAAACTATTTGATAAGCAATGTAATAACTAACAGCATGTGCTCTTGGAGGCATAGTCTAAATCAAACAGAGTAACCCAAAAGCTACATTAAACACATTAAATTCAAGTAAAGGCCAGCTGAAGTTGGCCATCTAAGCCATTTATCTCAGCAGAAACCTGAGGCCACATTTTGCCTTCTCATCAATCCAGATCCATGACACCATACAGCATGACACCAGACCCTGAATGAAGAACCTACATCATCCACAACAGCCACAATGACCACTTCTTGGTCTTGGATCTACCTCTGCCTCTTCTGTGTGGCCTTCTTGAGGAGTGTACAAACTGATGGTAAGAGACTTTTCAACAATACATACTCAGAGTCAAGATAAGATTGAAGAAATGGACATTGCTGTAAGCATTGTTGCAACAATAGTAATAATGAAACCTACATTGTTGCAACAATACATTTCTTCAATCTTATCTTGAGTTTACTATTCTGTTCAGAAATTTTAAAGCGGGTTATCAGCGGTAACCTGGTCCGCGCTGATGGGAAAAATGCTTTTCTGATTATGAAGCAAACTTTCCTGACAGTGCAGACCAGTCAAGGCACTTTGAACAATGCAAAACTGAAAGGATTTCTTTATCCTTGAGGTAAAGGGTTTCACTATGACAGAGTTATCAGTAAAATTGATGTGGATAAGTACAGGATGGAAAGCCAGGTGTGGGTGGTGGTTATGGACTGGATGATGAGAAGGCAAAATGTGGCCTCAGGTTTCTGCTGAGATGGGATGAGTTTAAAATTTTTGAGGTTGAAGTCCTGGCTTATATGATTCTGATCTCTTTGTTCCTGCATATGTTATTTTGAGGGATGGGACTGTTCAAGGTCAGCTATTGGCCTCTAATTGGGAGAGGAGGTTAGCAGGATGGTTTTGATTTGAATCTATTGATTAATTCATTGATTTGCTGTCCTCTGGGTTGGCTTGGTATATCCTGCTTGTTGGTATTTGGTTGAGTGTGGAGTTCAATGAGATTCTGTCAAATGTCATGTATTCCCAGGGACTGTAGTTGGGCATCAGTTTGCAAGTATCCTTGTGGTGCCTTTATTGGGATTGTGTTTCCAGCATGGAGACAATCAAAATTCCCATGTTTATGCACTTGATGTAAAATTGGAGATAGAATGTGGAGTTGGAATTGCATTTATTGGGTGGTTTCATGAGTCTATTAATATGGGTTTGGATCAGTATGTTGGCCATGTCATGCAGTATTTTAAATTCTTAATAAAATGTAATTTGAGGCCTGTTACTACACAAACTTTTAATAAAATATTTATTTTGTAAGAGTCAGAAGTTTTCTCAACTGGTTTATCAGACTTGCAACAAAAATTACTGGAATTATTTTCATTTTGTGGTGACTTAGGCACATATGTACATAATTAATAAATTATATTAAACTTAACAAATAGTTTTTTTTAATATTGTATTTATTTATATTTATTTATTAGTTTTTTTTAAGATTGTAAAATGTATATAATCACTTTTAGTTCATGTTATACTTCTATATAAAGAGAGAAATTTTAATTTATTTCAATAGTAGTAATAAAATAGTTTTCTTAGCTAAGTTTCCTGTCTTATTTATTTACTGACAAAAAATCACACACCCTCTCTTAATCTTCTCCTGATGTCTCAAAAAACCTTCCCTGAGCATTACCAAACTTTAAGTGCCACTAAAAGCAATACTACACCAAATAAACCTTAAAAAAACAACACCCAACAATCCCTCATAATAAGAAAATGACTCTAACCCCAATAAGTTACTTATGATTACAATAATCCATTTATAAGAAACATATTGTTCTACTTCTGCATAAAAGCAGAAATTCATCCCTTATCCAGCAATTTCATTCCTTAATAAACTATATAATTTTTTTCCCAGTGTGACCAATTCCTGACTTGTTTGTAGGAGATACACAGAGAATTGCCCCAGGCTAAAGAAGAAGCATAAGCAAAAGGGTAATGGCATCCCCAGAGCATTTACCTTAAACAGGTAATGTCAATAAATAATTAAGGAAACTGGCCAAAAAAAATAGCCAAACATTTTTTGAGCTTGTTTCTGTTTTCACCTTTATTTTAAAAAATACTACTACTGAAACTGAAATTGAATTGATTTGGCCTGTAACTAAATTTTGAAACAATGTTTTTTTGCAACAATCATTTTTCTGTTTTCACATTTGGCAAAAAAAATTGGAACTGAAAGGATTTGGTTTGTGGTTTAGAAATAAAGAAATTAGGGCAGATTGGAAACCCTTGAGAAAAAAGAAAATTAGTTTGTAGAAAATTAGAGAAATTAGGGAGAAAAAAGTTGGAAAAAAAATGCTGTGTATTTATATTGACAATTTGGCGCGAAATGACAGATCAAAAAGCATTGTGCTCTACAAACCTGATTGAATAAATGACAATTACGTGACGCATTAAATTGGACATGGAAAGTTAAAGGGGTGAGAGTTTTCTTTTTTTTTTTGTCTTAATATGATATTCTAAAAAAAATAGAAGTGCAGTTCACCTGAGAATATTAGAGGTGAATAAGAAAAGCCGCTAGAGAAGTTTGACCTTGTTTTTTTTCTGTGAAAGATTTATCACTGTGATTATTTCTGTATTATTATTATCTTATTCAGGTGAGAGAAAAATACAATAAAAGTGTTTACTATCTCCAAAGATTGAATTAGTAATGTTTGATATACTAAAGAGTTTAATGGCACTGCGGTAAGATGTATGGAAATGTGGTGTAAAATACTTTCAAATTTTGTAATGTATAGCGTAAATTGTACAGTGATCGAGTAACCTACCTATATATCTTAAATGACGTATACAACTTATAAATATTATAGCGTCGAAAACCTGAATCGCGACTTATTGTTCGCGCCTTAACATATATAGGTATACTGAGAGTTAAGATAGGATAGGATTATATATGGCTGCCACCTGGCCGCTTCACATCAATAGCGTATGTTAAGTGCATTAATAAAGTAGTTCAGGAACTACTTTTTTGTATTAATGCACTTAACACTTAACTTAACTTAACTTGATGTGAAGCGGACAGGTGGCGCCAATATTTTATCCTATCATATCTTCACTCTTAATTAGTTTAAGTCACATCAAAAAGAAAGGTAATCATTTACCGCTGAACAGTATAAGTAATTAAAGGTCCGGGCAAGGCAATATGTCATATATCTGGTATCGGATTTAGTCTTCCAAGTCCCAGTAACAACCAATCTAGCTTCTAATTTATGATATAATTATATCAGATAAATGCCCATAGAAACACAGAGAGAAAAAAATAATTACTTATTTTAACCTCATTAGGATACAAAGAATCCTGAAACCAAATCCTGGTTTAAATATATACTGGTCATGTAAAATTAAATCCATGCCTTTAATTGACATTGAAAAGCATTTATTTATATCTCTATAACTGCATATTCCGAAGTGTATGGTTTGCTAATAGTGACCTGCTTTGACTAGAGTCACTTGTGGGTTGACCCTATGTCAGGGTTTTCACACTAGACTTGCACATACATTCACTATGTGTGTTTTTCTCTTTTTCTCTTTTTTTTTTTTTTTTTTTGTTGATGATGATATATGTAAGTAGATGGTCAAGCCCAAGTGAAGTTCACCCTGGTAACCCACCTGGAACGCCTTGGTGACGTACAGTCAGCCCCTTGCACCAGTTTGTCATCCCAAGCGCTTGGTTTTGTGCCTAAGACTCAGGTGCACAAGTTAAATAGGCGTGAAGTAAAAAAAAGAGATATTTTTCTAAAAAGGGAATTAGGAAGAAAATGGTGCTGAGATGTGGACAGAATTTAGTGCAATAGAATTGAGTTTATTTTGGGAGTTTGTTTAAGTTATGGAAACTGTGTTAAAAGAGATTCTAGTAAAGTTGTGCAGGGAAGCTAACCAGTAAACTCAAAAGTATATGTTTTTAAAGTGCATATTTTTTAATTAATTATTTTTTTTGGTGCTTGATCAGACATATGTTTATGTTGTTATGGATTTTAGCCTAAATATATTTTTTATGGAATCTTAGAACTAGATCTAAACAAGTTTTGCGGCAGCGGTATCTGCCAAAGTATACTTAATTATAGAAAACTGGATGTCCAATTATGATAGACATGAGATGAGCAGTGAGGCTTGCTAATAGGAAAATAAACTGTGCAAAAAAAATAATGCTCACTGAGTATTTAGTTTACAGTTTCTAGCCTAGGTTCAATTCCCAAAAATAATAAGAACAGGTGACAAGTGAAACTTTATGACAAAAACTTTACAATGCCATTGCACTTTCTCCAAACAACCATAAACCAAATTTGGGAAAGAAAAAAAAATCTTTGCATCATGCATATCAAAATATTCAAACTAGCTGCCATTAAAGAATTTCAAGAATTATTACTTATTCACTGACTAAGCAAAAATCACATTACAGAAATCCAGACATAGATTCTAGGCATAAATATTCCAGGAATGGTTTAAATCTGATTAATTAATAGCAGTGAAAGCTGACATTGGAGAATTGTAATAAATACCCAAAATAGTAATTTAAACAGATTTTTAGACTAACTAAATTATGCAGCAGTTTTTTTCTACCGCAATTGCCGGTGCTGCCGCAGAAAGAGGTTACTAATAAAATTATTTTAAATGTTTGTAATTTCAACCAAAAAAAATATTAAAACTAAAGACAAAAATTGTAAAAACTAATTTCCAACTACCTGAAAAAAAAAATCCCAACAATGAAAACATTATTTTTGCGTTTCGTAATTTTCCCGCAGCGGTATCGCGAACCCTTGCGATATACCGCAAAATAAAGTAACAAACATGAATTATCATCAACACACTAATTAAGAAAATAATATACCGACCATTAGCAGGTATAATCACCTCAGGTGCAATAAATTCCAGCGGATAGTAAGAGTAGTTACAGGTGCACCCACCTTGCCAGGTATGTTATCCTCTGGAGCAGTTGCTCTGCAAGTGACCAGTGCAGTTGAGTGTGGGCTCAATGAGTTTGTAAGTGGGCCACGCGTGACGCTGGGCGTCGGCCGAGCACCAGCTGATGGCCCCGGGCCACCAGAGGGCCTCCGCGGACCCAGCAGACGGGACAGGAGCGCGGCACGCGGATGTGGGCCAATCGCACTTCCGTAGAAAATTTAGAAATTGAGAAAAGGCGGGAAAACAAAGGCAAGGCACTGCTTGAAGGATTCATTCAAGAGTGACCTTTAATGGAAGCAAATTGCTGGAATTAAAGGGGAAAATAGAAAAAATGATTGCGGTTAATTGGGATTTTTTTTTTGTTCTTTTGTGGAAGGTGTTTTGGAAAGTAAGGGATGATGTCAATGGCAAAATGGAGTTGATGGCGCCCTCATTACCAATAAGTGGCAGTAAGATAAGGGTGATATTGGGAAATTTTATTTTGTTTTCTTGGGTTTTGGACTATTATTGATGTTGTGAAGGTCTGATTTGTCAGGTTATTAGAAAAGATTAGGATGACATAAAAAGCAAAATGGCGCTTAATGGCGCTGTGATTACAGGTGTGCGGTTTTAGGCAACAAAAAGTTATGATATCTGATAAAATGTTTTCGATCTCTTCGATTTTTTTATTAATGTACAAGTTAATTCCCAGGAAGAAAAATAACACTTCAAGACATTTGAAAATATTTTAGTTTGGATAATTGAAAATAATTCATTTTTCTGTTATTTTGAATTAGTTTATCGACACTTTGAAATGTTTTCAAATGTTTTAAATTATCGGATCGGTGATTGGTTTGAATGATAATTCAAAAAGTATAGATAAAGTAAAGAAAGTATAGATAAATAAACTTAGCTGAAAGAGCACTCTTACAAGAACTAAATGTGCCATGAAGGACTAATAAATTTAATCGATATCGTGGAAGTTTGGACGAAATCCCGACGGATGAACGACAAAATCAAAATCGAATTTGATGACAACTAGAACCAACTTAGGACTGCAGTTTCGACCTCTTTAGGTCAAATACAACTTACAACTTCCTTGTTTCTGAATAACAATGAAAACTTTGAAATTATTATTTGAGAATTTTTGCATTGTTGACCATTGGATTTCTCCCACCTGATCTAACAAAGGAGCACTGATGCAATTCTAAAGTTGTCAGCCATTAAAACAACGCCTGACAAGAATTACAATGAATACCCTATGGCGAAAACAAAAATATACGTGAGAAACAATTAGTTTTATTGGCTTGCATTTATGAATGTTTATGTTAGATGGGAAGAAATGAATTGGTAGTTGTTTGTGTAAAGTATATTGAAGCATAAATTGATTTTTTTTTGTGTTTTTATAGCGGTTTCATTTTTCTGCATCAGGGAATTTGCAAGTGAAAATTTTATGTATTGGGAGTTTTTTCATGAGAAATACTGAGACGAATGTAATGTAACTGACATCAATAATTAAAAGAAATGCTGAACAATACTCTACAGATAATAAAAACTATTTTACTATGCAGGATATGAACAAAATGTCTGATACCATTGCATTTAAGTATTTCTTTTCCTGAACAATAAAGTTATTTAAAAAATTGTTCTGCGGTTATGAATATGAAATTCAAAGTCTTATTTCTAACTGCTGATAAATATTTTTATCCCTAATTTTAGCATAATTGTATCATGTATCAAGTGTTGAAATATATACTGGGTGTTCTACTTAAGAATAGGTGGTTAAATTTGTTTAACACCACTTCATATAGTAAAGATTTGATGGTGCAGATTAGGTAAACTAAGCAGGAGTGCCCACTTGCAACAATGAAACTCACCTGGAACAATATTTAAAACATTTTTATTGTTGCAAATTTACAGCTAAGAAATTAGCTGCATCATTGCATTTAGAAAGTTGTAACCAGAGAACTAGAGCTTCACGTTTTATTTTCAGTTACCTGATTTTTTTTTTAAATTTTATAAATTTGGTGAAATTTTGGGCAAGTTGTTGTATGGAGGTGAGAAAAGGCATATCAGATACAATTGTTGCTTTAAACAATTGCAATGCTCACCTCCTTACAACAACAGGCCCTAAAATACAGCACATACTTAGGTGCCTAGGTGCCCTATATTTGATTAGTAAGCATTATTTCTACTGAGACTAATATTAAAATAATAACTACACTCTTCAAATTTCATGCAACGTTTTTAGCTTAGTAACAGAAAGATGGCATGACGAATTTTAAAGAAACTTTGGAACTTTTAATCCAAGACAAGATAAAAATGCAAAAGAATGACTTCCTAAAAACTGTAAAACTATAAAAAAAATTGTTTTCCAAAGATTCAACTTCACATGCAGTTTCAAATGACCTCCTCTTACACAACGTTTTACAAAGTTACTATTCTGGCTACTTTCTGAGCAAACTGACACCAAAGCCCTATTTCAAGTAATCTATCTTTGAGAATGAACTCTTAATTCTAATTACGTAGAACTGATAAGCATTAGTTTTCTCTTTGAAAGAATGTCTCTTTTGCATTTTTTGCCACCTTTAAAAATGCCCAATTATTGTTTAAATTTTTACATATTGTACTTGGATTTATAGGCGAAGGTGCGGTAGCCATTAAACTTCATTGGCATCTTCATATCTGATAAAAGAGTACATTTAACTTGCTTGATAAAAGTATGATTAGAAGCCGGCGTCAAATATTGGCTAGTTTTTCATACCGTCCGGCGAGTTTCAAAACTACTTGAAAACTACTTGAAATTTTTTTTCTGTAAAGAGTTTTAAAATGAAGAAATTAATAAATTGGACCTGCAAGTTAAGGTTTGGTTTTCGAAAAAACTTAAAAAAAAAAGACTGTTAAATGGTTTAGGTTATACTTACAACTACGAAAATAGTATAGGACCTGGGCCCTTATTTGAACCTTCACAGTATTATACATTATGTACGAAATTCCTAAGAATACAAAATAATATTTAGAAAGAAAAGAAAACCTAAGTTTGAACTATTTCAAGATAACATTTGTCATGCATAGTCAGGATGTCTGTCATGCAATAAATTTTGCAAAGTATACATAAACACAAGCTATCACTTTTAAGGAAGATAACTTTTAATTACACCCTATAAACATACCTTTCAAACAAACACTTAATTTACAAAAAAAAAAGAGAAAAAGAAAAGAAATGAAAAATGACATACAATACAATACAATTACCAGAGTCTAGGTCCAGCCTCAGTCTACATTTCAACATTTTTTTAACCTTTAATACCTTTGCCCTTCCTTACCCAACAATCAGCCAAAAACAAATTAAAGCAAATTGTCACTACATAGACTTCCTTTTAAAGGAACTTGCCTACATTCTTTATACCTACCTTGAAAAGAAGGCTAAAATTAAAATTAAATTGGCAATAAAAAATAGAACAATTATAAAGATAATATAACAAAACATTCCTTGAGGACTTCCCTTTACCTTCATGCATTTCTTTTTATAACATTTGGTCAACCGGAAGCGAAAAAAAGTGAGATTAGTCTTTATAGCTTCTTGTGTGAAAGGAATCTTCATTTAGATTACACACCTCCACCTGGTGTGGATTTTTTCAGAAAGCCAAAGGTCTCTTACCTTAGCATGTTGCAGTGTTCCTATCAAGATGGTTCGAGAAGTATCAATAAGGAATTTTGGAAAATAATACTTATTTTCCTGGTAACAGATATTTTTTAGTGCAGAGCAGCTGAAAAAAAGTTCTGCCCAAAAGAAATTATTTGGTACCAGGAAACTATGCTTAATTTCTATAAATTAATTACTGTTGAGATGGTTTGAAATGTCCTGATAGGAACACTGTCTTTTTGGCGCTTATGAGCATAGTTGTCGCTGCACTGTTAAGCTTTATTTTATTATTATTGTTATCTAACTGTTTTTACTCTTTTTATTGTTGGCCCATTGTTTAAGCAAGAACGATATATCTCATATCGGCCTAGGATTTGATAACTGATATAATCCTGAAGGAGAAAGAGTAAAAATAGTTAGATAAACCAGTTAGAGCCCTGGGACTTGACAATAGGAGACATATCAGACCAAGTATACCGTACAGATTCGAACAGTGGCCTAGGCTACTATTTATGTTTTGTGCTTGACCCCCCGGGCTACTAATCGAGTATAGGCTACTATTCGAGATAGGCTACTATAAAGTTTTTAAAACGAAATTAAACTTTTGATATAAATATTCTACTATATTCTATCGTTTTTGTATCTTTTTTGTGGGTTTAAAATCTAAAAACTCCAAAGTTTCATAAAAATGTATGCTAATCTCTGTTGCTATGCTAGAAGCCTTATATAAATTGCATAAAAAGTTGTTATTTTAATAGGGCTTTAGTATAAGCAGGGGCTACTATTCGAATAGAGGCTACTATTCGATAGGGGTCACTGTTCGAATCTATACGGTACGTGGGTTCCTACAAAAATGAGGAGCATGGTGGCTTTTCCCTACTGTCGCTCCCAGCGCTACCCAAACAACTCACTTGACAACAGAGGCCACGATGTGGCGTTGTTTTTCATGTCTCCTTCTATATGGCAGCTTGAATTAAGGCAAACAACAGAGAACATACAACAATTAAAACAAAGAAACACGAGAAACACACAACAAACCATAAACAATCACAAATTTCAATACGGATTTTCAACTCCAAATTTCTTCGAAATTAGACCACATGCCAAATAACAATTCCAACTCAAAAAAAAAAAAACCTAGGCTATACTTTCTAGATTGATACCAAACACAATACTTTTATTGCAATAAAGCCAAAGGAAAAAAAAAACAAACGTTACAAACTCCAGCTAATAATACTCCAACAATTGCCAAATCCCCAAACCGAAACCATAATCTCTTCGGCGCATGCACACTAACACTGCTGCCGGAAGCCTAAAAATCTCAATACAGCTTAAGACAACATGAATTAAACAATCAATAACACAATCAATAACACAGCCATTAACATGAGAACTCTACGATTGTTACAGTCATGTTGTGGCTAAGACCATAGATCAAGAGGACTAGAAACTCATATCTAATCGTATGCTAAAACACCCATCCAAAATCAACCAAAAATGCTTACATCATAATGCTTGAACAAATCAAGGTAGATAAAGTTCTTTATTAGGTATAGAGAAATCTGTCCGGAGCTTAAATCAGAAGCACTTCTTAGTAAGGAACTGACACTACCTGATCTGTTCTTGGGTTTTTAAGATGCTTTTGATAGCTGCAACATATGGAACTAAATTTTAGGTTGCATATTAAAATAATTTTTTAAAGTTACTAGTCCACTTGATTTATGGTCCTTAGGTTGTGGTATAAATTACAATATTCGAAAATAAGAAGCACACATTATAATAAACACAAAAGTTTATTCGATAAAAATACACTATTGTATAGAAATATTTAATTAATAATATTAATCAATGTAATAGATATAAAAAATTTGAACTTAAATATTAATACTTAAGTTATAGTATATATATATTATTAGTCATTTAAATTTCATCTTAAGTAGATTTTGCAAATAAAAAATGTCATTGCAGACAGATCCAATGAAACTCGATGATCGCAAAAAAGCCCAATGAATGTAAACCACAATGTTGCAGTGAAGCCATCCACTAAGGTTTAAGCCATAAACCTATTCCTACTAAGTAAGTAATACAATAACTTCAACATAAAACCAACAGTAACTTACTTTCGTCCAGAACAATCCTTTCCTTGCTTTCTTCTCGAACATCTAATGAAATGTAGATCATGCCATAACTGCAAACTCAATTTTTAATGCCATTAAATTGCACCCGCAACTCCCTTCCCTTCCAAAACTTAACGCTTAACTTTATCAAGTATAACCCAAACAAAACAAAAATAAAAAAATTCAATGTTGCCGAACACACAACAGAAATTGTCACATCTGGCTCTCCATGGTGGCCGGCACTGGTGGTTCAGTTGGTTTGCCACTTGCCTCTGAACCCGATTGAAGCGGGTTCAAACCTGGCCAGTGTGGGTCACATTTTTCCGTGTTTAGAAAAATGTTAAAGTGGCACAGCTTTGTCAGTGTGGGTGTATGGAAATGGAATATTGTGCTTTCAAAACTTTGTGTTGCCGCCAAAGATCATAGTTGCTGCCTGCGACGTTAAGCTCCATTATGTTGTTGTTGTTGTCGTCTCCATGGTGAGATTTTCTCGTACTATTTATTCTGTAATATGTTGCCATATGTTGCCAGCGTTTTTCCCTGCGGGCGTTTTTTGGTTTGGCGTATTTTTTTTAGCATTTTTTTTTTCTGGCTCCGTTTTTCTCCAAAAGTTAATGCAGTGTTTTTTTATTTATAGCGTTTTTTTATTCAGCACTTTTTTCCCCAGTGTTTTTTATTATTTATTATTTTATTGTAATAAATAAAAGTCGCCTAACCTATAACCTGATTCAATCTGTCTGAATTCATTCCCTTAAACTAACCCAACTCTTTGTACCAGAATCTTCTATACCTAACCAAACCTGATTTATTTTTTGTTAATTTTTTTCCCTGAACCTAACCTAACCCTTTGTATCAGAACCCTCAATGTTTAACCTAACCAGACTTATTCTATGTGAAAACGTTCCCTGAACTTAGTTAATCCTCTGTACCAGAAGAATTTAAAAATTGCAGGGGGAAATAGTGCTAGATAAAAAAAACTAGTGCTAGATAAAAAAGTGCTAGAATTAAAAATGCCAAAAGAAAAAAACGCCAAGAAAAAAACGCTAAAATAAATCAAATAAATTATTAAATTAAACAATAAAAAAAAAACGTGAAAACAAAAAAGGCTAATTGAAGCAAACGCTGAAAAAAAAAACGCTAAAATAAAAAACGCCAAACAGAAAAAACGCTGGCAAAGGATGACCCGAAATAGATGTATGTAAAATTATCGAAAGTTTCGCAATTTAACAAGAGTCATTCCTTTCAATTACCATTTTGTGCTCTTAAGGAACCAATCAGATTATATCGCCTCTCTCCATTTCTCTACTCTTTCCTTCCTACACAATTCATTATAATTTAACACTCATCCTCCCTCCCATACTACTATCTGGAGGACTCCGTTGGGTCTCAGGTGGTCCTGGCAATTTTTTTTTCAATCTTTTTTATTCAATTTGGAATTAGTAGCTTAAGATGCTGGCCGGTGTCTTTGGTCGCCTTTTCTTTCCCATTAGCAGTTGGATTCCTCCTTTGGGCATTGCACAATGAGAATTTTTTTCTTTAACTTTTTCAGATGGGAAACTTAAGATGTCTAAAAAAAAGTTTCACATGAAATTGTAATGGAAGGGGACACTCCTTCCTGGTTTTTTTTTTTTTTTCTTTTTCTCTGATTGTTATGAAAATTTCATGGCGACCCAACACAGAAAAAAAGGGAAGGTGGAAGGTTTCAGGAACACCACTCGTGTGTGGAATTCAAACCACTTTTGTCCTCGTTAGACTGTGCTAAAGGTGACTTCTTCTCAGGTGTACGAATGGCTTTGAAACCGACAAGCGAAAAAATAAGAATTCTTTGTTATTTTATTTCAATACTTTGCACAAACTCAAAAAAAAAAAAAATAATAATATATAATAATATTAAATACTTCCACGTATTGAAATGAAGCTCTTCCTCCATCTTTTTTGCCTTTCAAATAAATTTTCTCCCTTCATCATGCGATTTTTGGGCAAAGTGAAGTATGTAATACTGATGATATCTCATTTCTAATACTCCACCAACTCCTTACGAGATTGTCTCATCTAAAACAAGATAGGAAACAATATGTCACGTGACCGCCATGGCACCTCTTGGTGTTAAGGGCTCAGTTGGTTTGTTAACTTCTTTATTTGGCAACTTGGCATAAATATTTGTTCTTCAGCTGTAAAGTTGTGCAATTGTAATTGGTCGTCATGGAAACTAGGACTAGGCACAAATGGTGGAAAGTTGGAAAAAAGAAAAAAACTTCAGGTGGAGAAGGCTGTGGGATGGGATCCGATAAGAGCAAATCGGTTGTCAGTTTTGTCGTCAGTGATCAGGCACCACTTACACGGATCACATCACAGTGCCGCGTTACTATGGCAACTTTTCAAGTTGCGTACCCAAACGAAATGTCATTGACGTGATTAGTTGCGAAGCTTGTCAGATCGTGTTTATGTTGCTGCAGTGAATTGTTCGAGGTAGAGAGATTTGAACGGCCGTTTGTACACGTCCGCTTGATCCGTATAGAAGGTTGATGTATCGTCGTTGGTCCTTATCTCTTTGCCATGTTTACCTCGTCGCTATTCATCAATAAATTCCGCTTTTTCTATGGAAAGGTTTGCCATAACGCATGTAAACCTCACACATGATTCTGCATCGTAATTTGCAATTTAACAATCGGTACATAAAACTATGAATTATTTTTGACCCCCTACTAAAAAAATACCAATAAGGATTCATACCATCGTTCTGTTTCTGCAGGTGGCATTGCTAGACTATCGGCACCAATCACTGCAGTCGGTCACTAGTTTTGGCTTAGGAAAAACAGGCTTTGATATTAGAAAAAAGGTTTTGAAAGGGACGGTGAGGACGATACCTAGCGATGATCGGATGGAAACTAGTGTTGAGAAACTTGGGGTAAAGGTGGACTTCATGTCAAACTTATGTACCTCGATGTAAAAAATTAACTTCATAACTTTTTTTCATACAGAATATCATAATTCGTGCTTAAATTGGTAATAACTGTGCATGAATGCGGCGGTTTCTGAAACTACATTTTTAGACCCAAAATATTTCACTTTAAATTTTTTACTACTAGGCGCCATGCTGCCGGTTTAAATTGAGGTTTTTTAAAATACTTGAACACTTTTTCTTAATAGTTACACAGAGTAATAAGAAATAGTTCAAAGGCCAAGGTTTTTATCCAGTCAGTTAGTAAAAGTTCTGCTTTAACAACTTTGTGATTGCATTTTCAACAGAAATGAAAAATAAGCATCTAGTTCAGCACATCAAATCAAAGGTAAAATCAACAAAACATCACAATTTAATTACTGTACGTGCAGGCTGTAATCAACCCCCTCCGCCAACACGATACAATGCTCGCACAATTATCGAAGCCATGCAACCAAATTCATCCTCTACGATGATTACACCATTGAGGCCAATGCTGCGCTGTCCCGTTCGCTTAGCGATTGAATTTGGCGAAATGTCTGCGCAGCGTGTTTATCGGTCGGAGAGACTCCATGGCTCGCAATCGCCAATATGTGAGTTGCACGCCGTAAATTTGCCGGAGAGGGTAAAGGAAAAGGTGAGGAGGGAAGCAGCAAGTTGCACTAGCGAAAAAAAAAACGGAGGCGGCCTAGTGGAATGGAAACAAGCGAGATCGATGGATAGAGGTTTGTGCGCCAGACGCCTTTACTAGAAACATCAACCCACATTGTGGCAAGTGCTGTACCCACTTCGTCTGCCCCCTCTTTGTACTGGTATATCCAGCCGCACTGCAATAGAGAGGTTCTGCCTAACCTCGCTGTTAAAACAAAGGTGGCAAATGTCACTTTTTAGGGTGGCCATTATATGTGCCTGAGCAGCCCCGTCCAAAATGGGAAATTTGGCACCTGATAGGAAACAGAAGGCACCTTTCCGGGTGCCATGTGTCTCTATCATGTGGCACCCTGAAAAATAGAAGTGACACCCTGTATAAAGTATAAAGTCCCACTTGACACCTTTTATGGTGCCATACATCCCTTTAAGGTGATGCTCAGGCACTAAGACTTGACACCCTTTTGACACCTTTTGTTTTTGCAATGAACGCTTATGCTTGGACTGTGACCTTCAGGCACGGACCTCCTGTTTGGCTCCACGTATTCTCTCTTCGAACGTATGCGCTACAAGTTGTGGAGAGAAAACGTGAAGCAAAATACGACGCCTGGGCCTTTATTGGCTGCAAGACATGGCGCCTACATTTTCCCGTAGCTGTTTAGCAGAAGCTGTCTATTATCAGTGGGACGGACATCTGCATTATTACTGCAAGGCATTGCAGGTTTCTTTACTTGAATGGTTTCTGCAGTTGTTGGCTTCACTGCATGGCTTTGAGGTAGTCTTCACTGCAAAGCTTTTATTTTACCATAGCTGCGAGGTGGATTTCCTAAAGTTTGGAAATAAAATGTCTGGGCAGTTCTTTGAATGAAAGAGGATAGAGTGAGAGGAGAAAAAGAGTGGAGATTTGGAGTGGAGATTTTCTTTGGGTTGGTTTACATACAGACTAATGAAAAAATATTGTCGCAGATAGATGGCTGAAAATTGGTGTTTGGATAGAATATATCAATGCAGGTATAAACGTTTTATGCGTAGACTAATTATGTACGGCTGTTTAAAGCACCAAAAACTTTCGTCGCACAATAAGGCACAAAACACTATTTCTCCGATGATAATGTTGCACAATGGTCATTAACCAGACGTGAATAAGCACTGGCATCTGTTACACCAGAAGTAAATTATTTTATTCATTATTTTTTATCTCTACCTTCTCACTTGCCCCACAACATTCCCAAACTTCAAAGAACCTCCGTCTGATCACGTCCCATCCACACTCTCCAGTGGCCTAGGTCATCGCGTGCACTAGATAATTTTTTTTTCTCTCATCTTTTCTCTGATATTCTTGGCTGCCCCTCCCTAATTGAAAGCAGCTTTGATTTTCGGCACGGCACATACCTTTTCCTGAATGGCTCGCTCCCCAACCAACCGTATTAAAGTTGCGCAGCCAAAATGTTTCTATTTTTGGATAAAAAAAAACCTTTTCTGTGCAACACGATGGTAATGGTTATAATCCCCACCAACACATTGCTGTAATAATTCATATTTATGAGAATCTCCACCAGACATTACAGTCAACAATGAACAAGGCATTGTTGGTAGTGCCCTACAACGATGGGCAAAGAGCCATTCAATGGCATTCAATGGGTCCTGAGGGTCGTAGCGCCTAAAAAGAAAGGATTGAGAACGTCCAAAAAAGATGAACAATGGAAATAGAATAATGCTGGTTCATCGTTGTTAGCTGATCTTAGATCGCTTTTAAGCTATTTAGGCGCTTATATAGGCGCCTAGTAACGTTTATGTCAATTTCAATAAACTTCCCAATGGGAAAATATTTGTTTACCAAAGTCATGTCTTCGCATAACTTTTAAGCATTCAGAAAGATTCGGTTTACTTTATTAGTCCACATGCATACTTTATAACTAGCTCTTCTTCTTTTTTGGACGTGCTTAACCCTTTCGTTTGTGGCGCCACCACACTCAGGTCCAATTGAATGCCATTGAATAAGGGCCGATTCGATTCACACTACATGTTTTTTACTGTAATGGTAATGAAATTTATT
>JAQGBF010000001.1:0-24403 GCA_034698245.1 Schendyla nemorensis | reverse complement strand
TTTTAATTATATTTAGAATGAAACAGAAAAAAAATGAAAAAACAAATTCAATTATTCATGTCACCTAATGTCAATCCCAAGTACCCGCCGCCACCGCCATCCAACCCCTTTCCCTTTTCCCTCTGCAAACACATTCGCCGAACACACAAATGCACTTACCATTGTAACTAATGCGAGGTTTAGTGAGGCACATTACTAGATGGCATTCTACATCATCTGGTAGAACGAATTTGGAACACACTGGACATTTTATACCTACCAAAAATAAACAAAATAAATAAAACCAAATCACAAAAAAAATTAAAAATCTAAATTCCTCCACCCACAGATAAATATCAATTTGAAAACAGACATTTTAACACACTCGTCCCAGCAACCACCCTTACGAAAATCAATCAACCAAAACACACTATATACAATACAAACATCACGCTAGGTATGTGTCAAGGCCAAAACCCCATACAAAAAAACTACCAACCACTGAAATAAATAAACGACCTCCTGCCCCAATTTTCCCAGCTTCCCAAAATGGACCCCCAAATTATTCCCAGGTATATGACCAGCTTCCGCGCTTACCTACTCGCTCAACCGCTAGCACAAGCAGCAGCCTGTCTAGCGCTGCCGCATCCAAGAAATAAACATCTTCGATCCACAACCACTAGAAAAACCCACAAGGTTTTATCTACAGTAATATTCTCTAAGAAATGCCGCACAGCAGAGAAGCCCAACCCAAAAGCTCCCCTTCAGCCACTGCAGAGAAGCCCAACCAGCTTACCATACACAGTGTACGTGTAATTTCCTCGCCTTCTGGGATCCGTCTGAACAGGTTCCCTGGGCTCAGAATTCACGCAGGAGCCTATTATGACCCCCATGGCTGGGCCGGCGGCTTCACGGAGCTTCCATCTTGGCGGCTCTCTCTCCGCTAGGTACTCCTCTGGCTGCGCGGTTCGTTCCTAGCCACGCGCACACGCTTTTTCTTCTCTTCCTCAGCTTTCCCGGCCTCCTATCTCACATGTATCGATTCCTCGCCAGCTTGTTCCATTGACTGCATTCCCAGAGCTCCCAGCGGTAGCATTTGGCGGGCCCACCATGCTGGTGACGTCCGAGGGTTGATGGGGTTGGAATAGATAGAGAGGGAAGCTGGCTTGGCAGGAGCGCCACCTACAAAACTGTCAGCCAGCCTGCACTTAGGTTCTAACTTATGGCATGCAGCTTGGCTGGCGTACAGAAAAGTGGATGATAAATTGCGTTTATTATGTTTTTTTATGGAACAATGGAGGATGAAGTTATTGGTTTTGGTATGCGAATGTCAATAATGCATGATGTTGATTTCTTATTTGGCTAGCTTGCAAGTGGCATGCATGGGAGGTTGTGATTTACAGGTTGGAGAGAATTGCTTTTTGTAAGGTAAAGTATAGCAGGATGTTGAGGAGGATGTTCTTTCAGAAGACAAAGGAGAATGTGTTATATGCTTGGATGATTTGAAGCAAGGAGACACCATAGCCAGATTGCCTTGTCTTTGCATTTACCACAAAAGGTAAAAAAAAAAAAAAAAGAAAGAAATGAAACTGGGATTTATGCAGATGTTCAGAAGAAAGGGTTGCTTGTGTGTGTAACTAATAAAAGGATAAAGTAACCCATTTCCTAATCGGAATTAATTCAGCGCGACTAAAGTATAATAGGAAACACTTATTAGAAACAAAGTTGTGAAGCTTTTCTATTAAATTAATATTTACGTTGCAGTTGCATTTATAATTATATTTCCTATGCAACTATTTAATTATTACCTAAATTTGATAGTTTGCTGGACATTTAAATTTTGCATACATTGCATATTTAATCTAGAAACCAAACTAATGCACCGGTTAACTGGACCATTAACATTTTTGTTTTGCAAATAGTTACACACAGAAAAAAATTCTCTGGGGTTTACTCGGTAAAAATAGATCGAAAACAAACTATCTAGCAACAGTTGTCAGCAATTTATGCCTATGCTAGATATCTATGCTTTCCGAGCGTTATAATCAATCATGGCGAGCAGATTTACTGTTGTATACTGTCAAATTAATTTTTAGTTATATAACGCAGATACTAATATATTATATTAACAGTACCTGTTGACTAGATGCTGCAATCTTCATTCATTTAACTTCTAGTTTTGAATTCTAGAATTCTAGAGTTCTGAATCGCGTTTCGCGAATACTAGAAAGTAGCTCACTGCTTGTAATTTATTTTTTAACAGATCAATTCAAAATTTAACACTATCTGGTAAACAAAATGTCAATATAGCCATATAATTATGAGGGTTTTTTTTAACATGCCCTGTCATGTATTATGCATGTCAATACTGTTCAATTCAGGATTTTACTGCCTATAAATTAACCTGATAGCATAATTATACACTAACTTATGTCATTGTAAATCATGGTTACTAATTGTTCTTGTTCTACAAAGTGTACTTTTAGTATATTTATTGATGTACTAATTCAATTACTCCCACTTGCAAACTCCTACGCAGAGTTTCATGCTAGCAACGAGAATTTATTTTCCATAGAAAGGAAATAAACAGCGTGATTTTAAAAGCGTTAATCCTGGAACCAAAGAGATTTTTCCATTTTGTGCGGTAAATATTTGATATCTCTTTTCAAAAAGAAAAAGTTGAAATTCTATTCTTGCTCAGCGCTGATTGATTTTTTTTTGCGCATGACTGAAATAAGTATTAAGCTGCTTATTCTTTAGATAGGAAGTGAAATTAATGCTTGATTGATTAACATGTGTCCTGTAAGGATTAGTCTTGCCATAGGTTTTACGTAATTACTTTCTTACCTAACATTATATATGGATCTGTTCATTGATTATGCCTTAAATATAAATTGTGGTCACGTTTAATTAAAAAAATACATTTAAATGCGTAAACAAAATGTCAGTCATCATTATTTTGATAAACTGAGTTACTTTACAGATTCTTTTTTCGAGGTTGTTTAAAATTATTAATGTGCAAGTCGTGTTCAATGATGCAACAATATAAGATAGGTTCTGCTACCCGTCCCCACTTTCGTGCAGGTAGCAGAACCTCTCTGATATATTTTTAACCTACGTATGAATCACTAACTATGCGGGGCACTTTCTGCATGAATAATTTGCAATAGCAAAGGAATTTTTTGAAATTACAGTAATTGACATGGTGCCAATTGAATTATCTTTACCTAAACTTAAAATCATGTTATCCAGTTATTGGATAAATAATTTTTAAAGGTTAGAACAATCGAGCAGAATGAGCAAACACTGAATCAGACTTTGCCTAATATTATTATTGATTTCCTGTAGTTAATTTATTTCTGGGCAAGTTTTCACTTAATGAGAAAAAACTAATTTAAAAACGTAATTGAAAATAACGAATGTGTTTAATGCTGATTGCATGATCAAGACGAATTGTTACTCTGTCAGGAATTCATAAGAAAACCAAATTGGTGCTGCACAGTTGACAAATGAACTGAAATAAAGCAAATGAACTGAGATAAATTGGCACAAACAGGAGCAGCACTCAGATGGTTTAACTGGCAAAGGTAGCTGAACTTATTGCACAGAAGTACAGTTATAAGGAAATTATGTTAGAATTTAATCATCTCCAATGAAAAGCCAACTAGGCAATCTCGTCATCCTGTTAACTTCACCCGTCAATTTTTCTGACAAATTATTGGAACTATTGGAAATGTTAGAAGCGCGCTACAGCGACAGTACTCCACGAATTGATTCCGATAATCACTTCGCAAGTGTTTTTCGCTTAGCGCGCGGGTTACTTTATCTGATTACTAAAACAACACGGATCGATATTGCCACAAATGCGTTAATGATTATATTTCCTCTTTTTTTTTACTTCCTGCGTTTCCTAGCTGCATAGACTCTTGGTTCGAGGTGAACCGCTCTTGTCCCGAGCATCCTCTCGACTGACAGATGTGGAACTTGTTAACGGACACAAGCGCAAGACTTGTGGATGAAGTGACTCTAGAAGATAATGTTATTACTACTATTCTTGTTATCATAATTATCCAAGCTGGCCACCTTTGCAATCGCTGGATGTCATCCTCAGAGTTAGCGTACCACACACCGAGGACTTTGATTTTTTCTTCTTCTGTTTCTAATACGTTAAGAAAAAAGGATTGCTCCGATTATATTATTGTTACTAACATTATGTTGCAGAAATTTCCTTTATTATTATTTTTCCGTATTTTTTTTTCTTGGGTTTTCGTTGGCGCGAGGGAAAAATTCTGCGAAATGAGAAATGGACATAGTGTTTTGTCAGTGGATCATCTTATGTAAATTCTTTCTGTTCTTTGATGAGAAGAAAAGATGGAGAAATATACCTGGATGCCAATTTTTTAAGTTCATTTTTTTTTCTTTGTGCTTTGTTAAGTTTATTCTTTCAAGTTTTTTTTCGCAAGGTGAGAAATGCTAAAGATTTAAAAAAGAAAACTCAAAGACTGATTAATCTAGTCTCTTAGGTGTTAAAGGATTTTAACATTTTTTTTTTTTTCGGAATGTTCTTGATTTATGAAGTTTGTGATCTAGGGGAATTGATATAGATGAAAAAGACTTTTTAACAAATTGTTAGTTGATTAATAGTAAAAAGACGATTTTTGGCTTCATTTGTTTCTCTTTTGCTAGATTATAGATGAAAAGCTGTTGATTATTGGAAAATGAGGATTTTTTTGCTTAAGCGTTGAAGTGAAATTTTTCAATTTTTGGAATTTTGTAATGGTAAATGTAAAGTAGGGAAGTGGATTGTAGAAATGTTTTTTACTGGAAGTTTAAGACTTGTGAAAAAAGTGTGAAAGATATGTCTGTTGTAATAGTGGGCAAAAGTGTTTTTTGTTTTGTACATTAAACCCATTTTTTGCTATACGTTTAAACCAGAAAAAAAAATGAATTTTTCTTTTTACATGGAACGTAAATTTGAATTTCAGTCTATCAAAATACACAGGGTAAAGAATAAAGATAATGAATTTAAAAAAATGATTAATTAATTAAAGCCACATATAAATTGCTTCTTATGATATTGTAAATACCTAAAAACAAATTTATTAATTAAATACTTATTATTGTAATAATTATTCTATTGTAAATAGATTCCAATGGATGAAACAGATCAATTTGTTAAAAAAAACTGCAGTGTTCCTTCAATAACAAACTTTTGTAATTGGCTGAATCAGACTTTCTGCAACCATGCATTTAACCATTGTTCATAGAATACTATTTTGAAAACAATAGCAGAATTGATTTTCTCATTTAAGCAGAGGATAGTAGCTCACCAAAAACATTGCAGTAAACTGCTTTGCCGTACAAAAATAAATGAAGAAATAAACAACTATTTTTATGAACAATTTAGCATAATGCAAAGCTTGCATTAAGTCTCATAGTCTGTTTTCCTTTTTCTAAATGTGATAGACCAGGCCGAGAAAATAAATAATTTGGTTTACAGGCTCGCTCAGACGTTACAAATCCATTTCTACTCCCCCTAAATTTGCAGGGCGAAGAAATAAGAAACGGCTTTTCTTCCAAGTCAATTTGAAAAATTGAATTGTTTCTGTAAACCAGATTACTTTATTCTCCGCCTTAAATTTAACTCTTTTATTAGTTTGTTAGACAAATCTTTACGAAGTTACTGATTTTCTTGTTTTGGTTAGCAGTGTGCAAGTTTACATGAAAGGGATAAAGCAAGTGATTAGGTTTCCAGATAGGTGTGGTGTTTTCTTAGCGCAAGAGTTTATTTGGACAGGAAGTGGAAATTTGTAGCATCCTCTTGTTCTCATCATCCCTGCAAGGAACTGCACTTCCTCACCAACATAAACACTCAGCAAGTTTTGTGCTGCTGCTGCTGCTGCTACTACTGATGCTTCTATCTTACCCCTTTCTTGACCAGCTGGCTGAAAGTGCAAGCATATTTGTGTGTGTCTGTGCAGATCTGTGGAGCAAGCAAGCAAGTTTCTTCATCACCAAACCCACTCTTCTCCCCGGCTCAAAACAATTCACAAAAAATGGCTATTCATGTGGCTGTTTTGGATTTAATTTTGGGTTCTATATTTTTGCCTCACAAGACAAGGTCATCACCACTTTAAAATCCCAAAGTTGTTTGGGACTATTTTTTACTGTGCCATCAGAGTTCTTTTGCTTGTTCGTCTTTTAGGTTGTTCATTTTCAAGATCAAGTCCAAACATGGAACTTGTTGTAGAGACTGAGCTTCTAATAGTGATGAAATACAAATGAGTTTCTTTAAATGAGATGAAGAAAAAATTATTACACTTAAAATTTGAGTTCTTATTTTGTATAAGGATGAACAAATTACTAGCCATTCTGTCTTCAGATAAGTGATGATAAAAACAGATATGTTGCTAATGTTTGTGAAGTAATTTGGTAATAAAGAGTACTCTTAAGGGATGATGATTTCTTTATTTTGCTTTGTTTTGTTTTTATTGTAAATATTTTGGTAGCTGATTTTATGGCTTTGTTTATATGCCTCTGGTGTATTATTTTCTTTGAGATCCTTGGCTTTTAAACTCAGATAAATATTTTGCACATTTAGCTATCCTGTTTTGTTTGCTTATTTGAACTTAGCTTTGCACTTTTTACTGAGAAATTTATATAAAATAAACATATAATAAGTTGAATTTTTTTTTTATTCGTTTACTTGAACATTGAACTGTAAATTTGTATTTGTAATGGGATTCTGATACTGAACTCCTTTGCATCTGGACTGGACATACTAATATCTTGACAGCCTTTATCTGAACAAAATTTGCAGTTCATGTAATGCATTAATTTCGGAAACGGAACTAGTGACTTGGAGTGGACTAATTAGAGCACTAAGGCTGCATTCTTGAGAAACACTCTTAAGAAAAGTGGAAAGCCATTGCTCCCTGTAAGGACGTTTCTAGAAATTAGGTGATAAATATCTCACTAGAGTCATAACCATCGTTTAACTTTCTGCTGACAATAGTTTAGTATTTACCGAAAAGCCTCTATTGCATAACTTTCTCACTACATTATCGATTTTTCAGTTTTTAAGTTTTCTGATCAAGAATTGATGCAGATTACCCTGCTATAAAATCTAATTGGAAACTTTTTGATTGGATTCCATAGGATCCAACTACAATTCGAGACCTTTTAATTGTATTATAGTTACCATTTCCAATTGGATCTGCTAAACCTATTAAATATCCCATTGATTCTATTGAATTCCATTCTTTCTATTAATCCTATCATCTCCTATGAACTTTCCAATTGTCCAATAGGTTTTCCAGTAGGGGCTTTGTAATAAAGCTATATAGTTTTCTGCGAACTGGGCCCATACCTCTCCAATATATTTTGCAATGGTAAAACGTCCAGCAGACCAAAATTTCTATGAACTTTGATTTTCTGTCTGGACCTGCTTTAAAACTAGTACTGCTCCTCCGAATAAAGCCACAATTATATCTATATATGTATAATTTTGAAAGGAAGGGGGAGGGGGAGGGTGACAAAAAAACATTTTGGACCATGAGTCTTCATTCCTATAGGGACGACCTACAAAAGGAAAGTTTTTTGCTTGTGGGTGTACATTTTAATGTATTAATTAAAACTCTGTCGCATTCGCAGTTCCGATCACAATTCTCATAACCAATCCTTAAGGTTTATTTTGTTTTTGGTTTGCAAGAAGGTAACGCTGTGACATACAACAAAGCATGTTTACGGTATGCAACATTCTATGTTACACTTCTTAAATTACATAAGTAAACTACCATAATCGCATAGTAAACATATAGCAAGCTTTCAACATTGTTTTACTCTTAATTAAGCATATCACCCAAGTATTTCCGATTCTGATTACTCAACTCTATTAATTTTTTATCCGCGCTGCTATTCATTTTTCAAAACCGTTTTGTTCTTCTGCAAGGCTAGGTGCCACATCTCCACAAGCGTACGGTACTGGTGGTTCTCCTTCTCGCAGAAGAATGCGACAATGATGTACAACGGGTTCAAGAAGCTGTCTTATGTAAAGACTTTGCAACAGACCTGCTTGATAGCGCATCAGTAACAAACCTGTGAAAAAACCAAAATCGACATCATAAATATGTATGGTTTACTTAATTATAGAATTTTGGATCAAGGATAGCCTCTAAAGTTTAATGGGGAAAGGGGAAGGGGTTAATGAACTCACCTTTAGTGTTAGCTTTAAGTAAGTCCTCATGATCGGATTGCTAGAAATTAAATAAAATATATGTTCAAAATAGATTGTGCGTAACAATTATAATTGTACCTTAGGTAGCATTTCGCGAATGGCCACTTTGTGTTCCTGCAAATTATCGCTCAGACCTTCCCAACCATCCTTTAGCTGCAGAATATTTTGAATCATTAATACTAGATATAATTGCCATCAGTCATGCTGCAAAGTCCGAGCAATATCCAATGCCATTCAGTCCAGGAATTGCATGAAAAGACTTTTTGGCCAATGACGTCTACGCCCAAGTAGCACACGCGGTGAGATTCCCGTGATTTTCACGTGAATTTCGGCGCCATCCTTCAGTGAGGGTTCAGTGAGAAAAGCGCGTGAAATTCACGGGAAAATGTCCGGGGTAATTGCGTGAATTTCACGCGCTTTTCTCACGGGGACACATTCACTGTAAACTCCCCCAAATCACACGGTAGTTTCAAACCAAAAAAAAAAGGGAGCTTGCAGTGAATTTTTTCCCCAGATCGCACTGGAATATTTTATGACGTTAAAGGGAGTTTTTAGTGATTTTATCACCAGAATAGCACTACAAATTTCAAATTAATTTCAGTTGGTTTCGAGGGATTTTTTCTCCGAAATGTCACTCGGTTTAACAATTATCTTTTTTTTTTTGTGGTCTTCAGAACGAAAAGTTGTAATGGAAACGCGACATATTTATTCAAATTAAGTAATATTTATTCATTTTGGAAGTATTACATGAATTATATTTTTTTTTGAATTAAGGGTTAACATTTCAGTGCCGCTGCAATTCAAATATCAGCGAGTTGTTGTAAATTTGGGTTGCTAGTCATTTGAAACAACTCCGCATTATCGCCTTGTTCTCTACATAAACTCTCCAGCAATTCTTGCGGCCCCTCCAGTTCTTGCGGCCCCTCACTCAGTACATTGACATTGATCTGGAAGGCGTTGTTGTTATCATCTTCCTCATTTTCCTTGTTCTCGTTGTCATCCGCAGCTAATTCGTTCTGGTTGTTGTCATCGTCCCCTTCGGTATCACTGCTGTCGACAAGGTCCTCGTTATCGACGGGACCCAATACATCGGTCATGTTTTTCCCTAACCGTCCTAGCCATTTGATTTGGTTCTGTAGGTCACATAACCTACACCCTTGAACATGTTCTTCAGCAACATCTGTAAATAATGAAATCGATAAGCAATTGTGAAACTAATACTTAAAGAATATCGCATGCATACCCAATATTATGCTGCAGAACGTGGTGTCTTTAAACGACTCCTTATGAACATTTCGCTTGTCAGTTCTACCAGAGTAGGTGAATTTTCTGATCAGTCTCGGGTCCATTGTTTTTTTCAGCACATCTTTGAAATAAGTTGTTCTACTTTTCCCGCCATAACCCAGGAACTTCTTTGACTGTAAATGAAATACATTACAATACAATACGACAAAATTTAAAGAAATGGTTTTGTATTTATTTCACTTACCAATGGAGCGATCAATTGATCATTGTCTGCGAGCGTTTTATCGAACGCCCAGAAGTCAGATAGCCTTTTCAAAGGGAAACTGCGCGTGATTGCAGCGACCTCTTCCTCAGTGGCATTTGGTGGAGCTTTCCTTATTTCTTCCTCTAAACTGTTAATTTTTTCTTCCAACGAGTTCAATGTTTCCTTAATTTCTTTTTGCCCCTGCAGTAGGTCATTCTGTTTGCGGAACATTACTTGTAAGGTACGCAACATTAGATCCATCTTATTTTCTGAAAAAGGGCATTTTTGTAAATCTATACTACAAATATTCCATCGCTTATGTAATACCTAGCTTAATTAGGGGTTCGTGGTCCTCATCCAATTTGTTAACGTCATTCCTTTCCTTACCGTTGTGAGTACGCATTGCTGAAAACACAACATCAGCACAATTAATAAAAAAAAATTTCATCTCATAAGCATTTTCTAAATACCTGGTGGTTGTTGAGGACGTTGTGTAGGTGTTAAGAAGGGCTGCGTTTGGACATCCCGTTGCTGTCTGCTGCCTGAGGTTAGTAGAGTTGATGTGGCTGCACAAAAAGATCTTTTTTAAATAATATTCATTGGCATCGCAACCTAACATGTTATACTTACATGTGCTCTGTAAGGGACGGGAGCGAGGTGTGGAGAAGTCACTGGCCTGGGAATTACGACGTAGTCCGCCGTCAAAAGTGGTACGTATTCTGTAGTCCTCCTGACTGTGACTGCGCATGGCTACAATAATCAATACATTGAAAAGGGCTGATTAGATACAAAATTTAAGAAAAAAAACCCCCGGTAAATTGCGCATTTCACTTTCGGTGGCATTTGAAGCCCCCAAATGTAAAATGCGTAATTATAACCAGTACAAAAAAAAACAACAGGTGTTTATTAGAGTAAAAAGGGTACTTCTTCTTACATTGTGTTAGGTGCAGACTTGGTGCTTGCGACGAGGAGGACAGACTGAATGGACCTGCAAATAATGAACGTTTAACATTCTGAAAACCCAGGATTTGTTACATATGTCAATTTTGTACGTACTTGTGCTTTTGGTGGTGAGTCCTCCACGCACCATGTCAGGTCTTGAATTACGGATGGCATTATTTTTTTGACTGCATGAAGACTCAGTTGAACCTGGTAAATGATTCCCTATGCTCGTCCTAGTTCCAGAACCATGGTTAGATGTTGGACTTTGCGATCGAAAACCTAAACATAATCAAATGAACATTTGCATTGAATATAAACATTCACATACATGTAATTGCTACTACTTGACTACCTTGTGGCGAATATGCAGGAGGTTGACGTTGATTTCCTCTTGGGGTTACGATATCAAACGTGGAAGTGGGACTGGAGCTGCAGGCTACGCGCCCACCCCTAGTCTTTGCACGTCCACCACTACGACCACGGCTCGGAAAGGGGAAACCACTCAGAATGCCCATAGGGGTTGACGTTATTGTTTTACTTGTTGATGCCGTAGATGAATCAAACATCGCCTTTCCTGCACGTGGTTGCATATCAGAGCTTGCAGACGTTACTAATTAAAAATAAGGAATAAATAAAGAGCATCTATAACAACCATTTTTTTTAACAGAAAGAGGTTAATACCATATTGTCTAACGACATGAGGGGCCTCTTTTGCCGAGATCGTATTTTTGGGCGTGTTGATTGCACTGAGATGATCGACTGTGAATGTAATCCGAAATTAAAAATAATCCATTTGCAGTGGCATAAAATTTTTCTTAGCATAAATACCTGTCTCGGTTAGGGGATTATCATTTGCATTTGCAATCAACTTATCGCAGTCTTCTTCATCGTTGTCAGATACACGTATGGTCCTTTTCATTCTTGGTTTTTTATTTGGTACCTCCGCCTCGAAATAGTTAGTTTTCGGTTTGTTTTTTCTTAGGTATCTTGACGCAAGGAGTTGCTGTCTATTATCATCCGATTCCACACCAGAGGTTACATAGGACTTCTCCATTTTCTTTTTCAGCTGCAGGTAATTGTCTATGGAAAACATGGTTAATAAGTTACATTATCTGTTACAACGTAAGCAGGGGGATTACCTGAGGAGGCCAAGATTCGTATCGGGTAAGTTCTCCATGTGGAAGGATCTGGTTTACGTCCCTTGAGTATAATCTTTTGGAGATCTACCTCGTCTTTGTAACTTGGTGGCCAAAAGGCTGATGTTTGCTTATCGTTTTCAATCCAAGTGTAGTGGATTATTACACTAACACTTGTCCCGTCATCTTCCTGCATGTCTGTCAGAACGTACATTTTTACATGTTCCCGTCTGAGGTGAACCGTTTCTTTTTGAGGCATTCCGTCGTCCCCCAACTCGTCCTCCGCATCCCCGAACTGGCTGTTGCTTTCCATTTCCAGGTCGATGTGGCCTTCATTAACCTGGGATGCATTTGCCATGTTTTCTCTAATATCGTCTGGCTGGGTGTGTTGGTCCATAACACTTAGTATAAGTACAGCGAGTTCAACGTGGCCGGCTAGCTATCTACAAAATGGCTGCTGGAAAGGTGCTTGGAACTTCCGGAAGTACCTTTCTCCCAACCCTCCTAGCGGAAATAGCTGAAGTTACATCTTCCGCATTGCCTCAATCCCGTCTTCAGCAATTCATACAAACCGAGGAAACGAAAATCTACATTTTAAGTAACAAACTTTTAGCATAACATACCACTTTTTCTTAATTAATTACAATTTTCAATGTTGTTGTTATTTAATCTTGTGCATAATATTCACATTTCTCTTTCTGAAGTTGTCAATGATTTCTAAAATAATAAAAATTAATTTCAAATACAATTTTGATATCGCAGGAACAATGAGCAAAAGTAGCGAATGTCCTATGTGTTTGGATTCAAAGGATTTTTTTTTTGGGTGCTGCGAACACACAAAAATGAACCCAACTGGACTGGAGGAATCCGTTGCTGATATGACATTGGACGATACCCCCGAGCACCAATGCGATGAAGAAGACGTTGAAGAAGATCCAATGGTTGAAATTATTCACAATTTCATAAGAGCCGTTCTTCCACAGATGTACGAGCTCAGTTATTCACAGTACCTACAACTGTACTTAATGATTACCGCATTCCTTGATGGATGTAATAATTGACAAGAATAAAGTTGAAAACATAGATAATTAGTCACTTGGTTTAATTTCATTGAAAGTACTTTTAATAACTACTTGTTACATAAACAGAAAGTGTGGTGTTATATACATTGTACATCTGAAGATGTGAATACCATGCATTGTTTAATTTTATTTGGAGATTAAAATTGCATCACTACTGTAGTTACAGCATCAACAATATTTAAATAAATACTTTTATTACTGGAAAGGGACGTCAATTTAACCTTTAATTTAACCTTTTTTGGAATTGATTGATGGATTGGTGATGGATTGATTGATGGGTTGGTGGGATTCTGCCTTGTCCGGTTTTTAGGGATTAACTCATGCAAAGCAATTCTGCCAACGAGTTGTAGACGTTTGCCAGCTACGTACTTATGCTATACTATATTAAAGGAAACGGACGGACACTAAATTAAATACTTATTTTTCCTTTGCCATGACTAACCAAAATGAACAGACTGAATACTGGTCGGCATCGTCGTCGGAAAATACAAGCAGAAACCAATAAAGAATTGTTGGAATTGCAGAGGCTGAATCGCCAAACGAAATTTAATAGCTTTCGTGGTCTCACCTCTGAAACGAATGTCGAACAACAAAATGAACTGCAATTACATGCTTTGCCAGATGACATTGTTATCGACCAGTTACCTGAAGAAGACTACAATGCCAACAGCCAACCTCAGGAAGGAGACGAGGACGGAGAAGACGACGCAGAAGACGAAGCAGAATACGACGGAGAAGACTACACAGAAGACGCCGCAGAAGACGTCGTAGTAGAAGACGAAGAAGAAGAAGACGAGGTTCGGTTGCATTGTCGTTCGGACTGCCAACTTAAACAATTTGATGAATTATTGGACGGATTGCTGGAAGGTGACTTAGAGGATGAGGAAGGCAGCTGTTTCTTCCTCGATGAAGATGATGAAGAAGAAATTGACCGTTTATTTGATGACCTGTGCGGTGACTTTGAAGTACCGGATAGTTGGTTTGAAAATTGGTTTCCGGAAAGTAACGATATTGCCGGCGACACAATGCAAGAATCCGCGTGTGCGGCTCCTGCATTAGACAACTTGGAATTACCAGAGCCGGTAGGGAACGATTTTAACAAAGGATTTAAGACATGGGCCATCGCTACCAACGCAAATTCAAACCAGATTAATGGTCTTTTAAGATTTCTGCCTCCATTCATTAAAGACGAATACAAGCCGTTATACCGTGATTCCCGGTCAATAATGGGAACTAGTCGACATAGCCACCCAATTCGCGTAATTGGTAACGGCAAGTACATGCACATGGGACTGCAAGAGGGTATGCTGCATAAGTTAGCGAACGGAATGAAAGATCGTGATGAAGACAAGTTATTACTACACGTTAATATAGACGGAATACCTCTGACAATGAGAGGGGAATGGAGCATGTGGCCGATTCTTTGTAGAATTCCTAATGCTGTGTATGACAACCCATTTGCAGTAGGAATTCATCTTGGACCAAATGCGGGTAAGCCTATAGATGTTAATGATTTTTTGTCGGAATTCGTTGCAGAATTGCGAGACGTTTTCGAAAACGGCATTGCAGGAGTGTCGAATCATTACTCTTTGGAACAAAAGAATGTTGTTTTCATTTGCGATGCACCAGCAAAGGCTCAGTTGAAGTACACTATAAGCCACGGGGGATACAGCTCATGTCACAGATGCCATGCATGGGGGTGGTACGATGGCAAACGAGTTTGTCTTTTGGATGTGAAGGCTCCAAAACGTACGCTTGCATCGTTTGTTGCTAAGACAGATGAAAAACATCACAATGGGACACCACCGGGAACATGCACTGCTTTACTTGATTCAGGGATTGATGTCGTAACGCAATTTGTTACCGAGCCAATGCATTGTGTCGATCTCGGAAACGTTAAGAGACTGATTAGTTTTTGGAGGAAAAAACATAATAACAGATATGTGTTCAAATTTGGCTTTATGTCAGACCTTCTCGTGTTTTGGGCCAATCATTTGCCTACTGAAATTGATCGCAAACCTCGCCGGTTCGACACTAAAGACAGATGGAAGGCGAAGGAATACAGGCATTTCTTGTTGTATTTTGGCCCATCTGCGCTGCATGAGAGATTACCCAAAAAAGACTATGAGCATTTCTTGCTGCTTTCAGCTGCAATACGAGTTCTGAGCGACCCAGTGCGTGGGCGCATGAAGAAATGGCAAGATTTGGCAGAGACGTGGCTAGTGAATTACGTAACTTTAGCTGAGGAAATTTATGGACCTAAGTTCATCGTGTATAACGTTCACTCTTTAATTCATCTTGTCGAAGACGTAAGAAGGTTTGGCCCAATACAAGAATTCTGGGCATATCCCTTTGAGAGTTACTTGGGCTGGCTGAAGAATAATCTATTACGTACAAAGGTAAAGTTACTGCAACAGCTAAGCAAAAGGTTATCGGAACGCAGCTCCCTTGAGCCTGACTCTGTTAGAAGACAGAAGGATTTGCCTAAATTTATGCATTGCCATACGGACGAAGACCCTTTGCCAAAATGCAGTACAGAATTAATCAAACAGTACAGGAAGGTTGAAACCGACAGGTTTGTGATTGCAGTTGGTAATGGAGACAACTGTTTTGTCTTAAGGGATGGTATTGTGGTGAAGATTTTGAACATTTTCCTTGACGTAAAAGGTAACATTCAATTACGTGTTTGTGAGAGCACAACTAAAACAGATTTGTATACTACTCCTTGTGCTAGTTCAAGTATTGGTGTTTTCAAATTTGACGGTTTCCAAGAAGAAGAATTCATAATCGACGAGACTGATTTGGCTAGCAAATGCATATTGTTGCCCTACAGAAAATACTATGCTTGCCATGTCATGTCTCACACGAACGTGTTCGAGTGACGGCTAATTTGTAGTATTGATTGTGGTTCTGAAATTAAATATAAAAAGCGGTTTGTTAAAAACCGTTTTCAATAAAATACAGTTATGGAATAAAAAAAAGTTTTGGTACAGGTATATCTTTTATGGAAACAATAATTTTCTTAAACAATTTTTTTTTGAAACAAGATTTTAATTTTGCTGGAATTTATGTTTTGGAACTTAAATGTAAATATTTATTTTATTTTTTAACAAATCCGCTACGCTGACATTGCAATAGCCGTGGCGCTGCATACCCCACACTTGTGTCATTTAAAACCCCGTTTGAATAACTGCTAATCACTCTTGCAGCAAGTTTTTACCGTAACAACAAGACCCGCAATCATGTACGCAGTCGTCGAATTTTTAAATCGAGACAAACCTGATTGGGACATTTATCGAGTTAATGGAATAGTTTCGTCACTATGGTTTCACAGTCCAACGACAATAATTTTACCACCTTCAAGGATGTTGTGGCAGTTCAACAAGGCTTTGGATAGACACGCGATCCCAAAACCGTATTGGACGAGACATGGCGTTAGGGAAATATTCAGATACGGTAATGACTTCAAGAAAAGTAATAGCGGTAAAATAAATAATATATTTCTTCGTGTATTTCAGATAATCGGAACGATGCTCAGTACTTAATGGATCAGTTATTCATCGGAAGGGAGTTTCCATTCCAGCCATGCCGGCTCATGGATCTGACTATGAACGACATAGCGTATACTATTAAGAGACTTGGAGTCCGAACTAAAGAGCGCATGTTTGATGTAAGGAAGATGCTGAGAGTAGTGGGTATGAATTTACTTGTTAATGTCATCTGCACACGAAATGAAATAATAATTCTGTTTATTTTGTACAGGTTATCCGATAAGATATGCGTTATTGGAAACGTTGTCATTCCAGATGTTCGGTACGACTTGGGAGCTAGCCTCTTGCATACACCCACGGATGAATAGCATACGCATTAAATTCCGTAGGGGAGAGTCGTTCATGGATTTACACGTGATTAAGGAAGATTTGCAAGTGAGTTGGTGACAGCACAACATCACCACAGCATAATTAACGTAAAGAACATGTATATAAAAAACGTGTTTTGTTGTTTTAGGAGTTAATAAGCATAGACCTTGGACCATGTTTTCATAAATGGAGCAATGATATTGAATTCATCGAACGAAGCTGTAAAAACTTAAAAGAATTGAAACTAAACAAAAATGTTTTCCCAGTTGAAGCTTTCCACCACATTGCAAAGATGACACTTAGAATATTGACGTTTGGTACATACTACTACGACTTAGGCGATAGGTTGCAACACCTTTTAACTCATGAATCGGCATGCAAGGACAATTTGGAGGAGCTTACCGTGGCCACAAACAGGACTGTAACTGCGGACGTTGCAGAAGAATTACATAAGGAATTTCCAAAACTAAAATTATTTTCCAATATTAGTTTACATTAAATGTGAAAAAAAAGCTAAGTCTATAACAACAAATATGTTTGTTATTAGTAAAGACGTTTTTTTAGTTTCATGTAAATTCTTGCTGTGTAATAAAAATTTATTTTGGCGTTCAATAAATTTTTTTTTTTTGCTGAAATAATAATTACAGCGCTGCTGCATTTGCTTTTTCTGCTGTTGCGAAATAGATGACGTAGTTACTATCCATGAACATACTGAGCGTGATTTACTAAAAAAGACATGTTTGCTGTGGTTAAATTTCCTTTTAACTACAAACCAAAAGTTGGTAAAACTATGAAATTTGGGATAGTTTCTACAAAGTGGTTTCGCAGTTCAAGGCTTGTGTACTTGCCGAAGCCAAAGGATCCTGCTGGTTATGATCGACTATTACATAGACATGCTTCGCCTTGTGTTCGCTGGAGTAGACACATTGCCGACGTCATATTCATATTCGGTAAGGCTTGGTTTTGGTAAAGGCGTGTTTGTGACTAATTTATTTGTGTAATAAACAGACAAATTCGAAGATGCTGAGTATTTAAAGAAAAGCCTGCAAAATTCCCTACGACCATTCCCTTTCCAACCACTGACACTATACGAAATCGTAATGGTACAGATGGAAGACCGCCTGGGGAAGAATTCCGAAAACATGAAATTAATAATGCGTTACTGCTTCAACATTCATGTATCTGATGGGTAAAAGTAATTAGAAATTCGCGTTTCCATAGCTGAAACATAATTTTCTATTTACTTTTGTGCAATGTTCCAAATTTTTAGTGAATTGATTTGCAACAAATTATGTTATTGAACGTTTATTAAAACACTTACATAAGTTTACGCCGTTAATAAACCAAAAAAAGAAAACCTTAAAACATGCAAACATCGTTACTGCTTACACATCCAAAGTTACATTACACTGCTGGTTAATGTTTAGAAATAATAATAACTTGAAGGTCTCGTTGAGACGTGCTTTTAGTGCCGGCGTTGCCACTGAGCAAACATCATCCTACATTTGTGTTGGTCAATTGTACACCCAATTGTGTACTCAATGACATCTGCAAAACAGAATAATATGTAAAAGTAGATGTCAAAAAACAGACTGTGTAGTTGGAGTTTAACGTACTGTAGGTGTCCTGTAAAATATTTCGGCAAATACTGTTCCAGTCCAACTTCTTGGCAACATTTCGGCCGAAAATTGCTGATAACAAACGAGTGAACATCTTGGTAGGATCCTTAGTATACTTTTTCAGTATGGGGCCAATGACATCGCTGGCAAGATCGGTTTCTCCAAATTTGTACTGTGAAAAGAAATAGGAATGCATTCAGTTATTGAGATCTGATGGGTCTTACAGCAAGCATACAAAACCAGATGTATCCTGGTATTCGTAATGATTTGTGATAGCTTCCATGGTCACTTCTTCAAATTCCTTTTTACTACCTAAGAAGAATATGCCCGGTTATTACGTTTGTTATTGCGAAGCATTCGGTTGTCGTAACTTACGGCATGACTTATTGATATTCCGCAGGGTATTTCTGTAAGCGCAAATGGTATCCTATAACAAATGAAACCTAGATATTAATATAAATTTCAAAATATCCATCAGAAAGACTCACCTCCAAAACCTTAATCTCTGCATTTTTGGAATAAATGTCTTCCTTGTACGCTACCAGACGCATATTCCCAACTGCAATTTGGTTGTTAAGGCGAGGTAATTGTTCCATGTTCAATTCCTCATCGGCGAATGCACCATCGTTGGATTTCGAACTGAAATGATAGTTGAATACTTATTGTTAAGAATAATATTTTTGTTGAAAATCTACTGAGGTTAAACTGTTGTTGCACAAATCCCCTTAACAGCAATATATCCGGTTTAGAGAGATGTTATTGGACGGCATTGCAATTTGAACTGCAATATATGCAACAAGTACAAGTATGTTAAGGCATGCTAACCTGTCATCATCTAGGGTAACCACCTCAGGCTGTGGTTTTTCTGCACCTGCATTGCCTTTGCCAGTTTGCACATTCAAAAGCACGGAATTATCCACTTCCATATTACTGAAATTAAGAAATTTATAAAATTTTGTCATTGTTCTGCGTACACCAACACAAACAAAGGCATTACAAACCTGGCTGTTTTAGGAACATGTGTGCGTTTGTACAACTTTTCTTTAGTGTGCTTCGTTAAATGTTTTCTTAGAGTTGAACGAATCGAACATGCGAAACGACAAATGTGACATTTGTAACGGTTTCTGTGGTCGAAATAAAAATCACACAAAGCATTATAACACAATTGTGGGCTTATGTTTTAGGTAGTTTAAAGTACCCAAAACGATAAGATAAATTTGTGCATACCTGCCAAAATCATTTGTTGGTTTTGGCAAATTCTCTTTAGTGTGCTTCATCAAATGTCGTCTTAAACTAGCAACTGCTGAGTAAGTACAACTGCAGAGGTGACAGTTGTAAGGTTTTCTGTAGGAGACAAACAAATGGACAGATTAGCGTACGTTAGTGAGAACCCAACACCAAATAAATTCCCAAGGCCAGATTATAGGCCACAGCATACCTAGGTCTGCGCAGGCCATACACCTTGACTTGACTTGGGGACAACCTTACTAATGGAATTTCCACAACTTTTTCTGAAACACTAATAAAAACCTATTAATATAAAACTCCTAACGAGATCGGAGAAGTATTTTACCCCTGTTTCAATTTTTCTACTATGGCCTCCAGTTTAGCGCTGTTTTTTGGAAGCTTATCACCGCCCCTAAAAAAAAAAAGTAGACTTTCAATTCACCGGACTGGTGTTAGATGAGGACGAAAATCGCCATTTCATGTAAAACAGTACAGCACTTCAGAAAGCTGCAATGTCCGGACAGCTCCATTGTCCGGACAATTGTGCTTGGCCCACCTATGTCCCGTTATCGTATAGTGCACAGTAAATTTTTTTTCTGGGATAATTGATAGGTGTTACCTTGGGCGTCCACGTCCTCGTTTGGCCATTTTGAGGTTTCGGCGTAGTAGGAAGTCTTTGCGTCTGTGATTAATTGCAATAGAGAAACAGTTTAGCAGTTAATAATAATTATAAGGACCTTTGTCAAATGTAGTACGAATTACTTTTCAGAAAGAATTAAATCCTGTTGTTCAACCTGTGACAGTTCCGTACGATTGCACCAAAACCAATTGGAGACGATGTGGATTGGCCTTCAACAAGTTGGAAAGTGTTATGTACAGTACATGTATAATGGAATAAAGTGTATGTAGTACCTGATTTGTTCACCATTCGGTGTGGTTTTTAGGCGAACGAGTTCAGCGGAAGTTTGCGTTGGACTGCACATCAATATGGCAGATAAACGCGAGAAACATTGTTTTCAAAGTGTGCACATTGGTGGGAGATTCCACTTTCAGCAAAGGTGATGATCTCCCATAAATGAGATAAGGCGCCCTCGCGTATTAGTTTTTGGTAGTGTACAACTTAAACCTTGCAGATACCCAACATTTGTTTATTGTGGGGTTCAGTCAACTTTTCCAAAGTTGTAAACGTAATCAAATTCAGTAATTGGGATTTTTTCGCCAAACCCAAAATATTTAATAAAAATTGAAGAATTCCAATTCCAGCTGTCATAGGTTAAAAGGAGCACTTGGTAGGCGGGATTTTTAGTTTAATAGGGGGAAATGTTATTAACAACAACACTTTGGTAATTACGTGATTTATTACGGTACGTTTAATTTTCTACGTCACACTTAAACCGATGCAATCGTAACCGGGTATTCTGGTTGAACAAAAAAAATAACAAAATAAATTAGTCACAAATTTGTGACTGCATAGACAATAGCATTGATCACATTGATAGTGTGTCAATGACAATGAACACACAAAAACAAGGACAAATAAAGAAAAATAAAGTAATAACAGTAATATTAAATCCAAATATATTTGGTCTGCATTCTATCTATTTTAACGTCAATCTATTTTCGTAGCTCTGCTCGAGCAGCGACACCCTCTGCAGCAACTTGTTCCCGACGCTTGTACTCTTCTCGTAGAAGCTGCTTAACACTAGCCACCGATCTGATGTGATGCCTCCATTCATTCCTCTGCCAGTTGTTGAAGTTATGTTTACAGGCTGCAGGATCAACTGGCACAGAACATTTCCGTTCCATGAAATCTATAGAAACCGAATTATCTAATTATCTCATTGTCATCAAAGAAAATCAAGCCTAAGGTTACCTAACACGTCAGTTACGATGTCTTTGTCGAATACAGGTTTCTGACGGAAAGAGTGACTAATGCAATACTTTCTGCCTTTAACGTGCTCCAGAATCCTATTAAACAAGATAGTTGGAGTTCGCTGAAGTAGACTGACCAAAATGTCAATGTCACTAGCATTGACTACCTTCCTTCCAAAGAAGTACTGAAAAGAGAACTACAAATTAGGATATTAAGATGTAAATAATTTGGAATGATAAATTTTTATCAACACTGAAATAATTCAAATGTAATCCATAACACATTTACACAATCAGCATCCTCTTGTAAAGCCACTTGCATTCGATTAATTTGCAATACTTCTTCCTGAACTTTCTTTTCGTAATCTGCAAAGAAATACACCCCATCATTCCTATGTCCGCCAACTGACGTTACACGAGTGTTCAGTACTTACTATGCATTTGTTGAACATGACGCATTATTTCGTGATAAGAACCGACGACTACCTAAAGAAAAAAGATTCATTTTTGCTGAAATGAGCTTTAAAAAAAATATATATATATATAATAATGAATACCTTCAAATGTTTTACATGATCAGTTTTCCTCGTTAACTGATCATGGCAATTCGCAACTGAATTTTCTATTGCAACTAACTCGGCTTTCAGTTCCAATATCTCCTGCGTGTCATTCGGGTCTGCTACAACACTAGCAGGAGATCGTTCCAAGCTGTCATCATCATCATCATCGTTTTCATCTCCAGATGAGAAGTAAACACTCGAACTAGAATGCTCACTTGGCTCGGGTGTAGATGTAGCCCTAAAAATAACACAGTTAGCCTTAACATAGAAAAATTATAAACGACACCAAAACTCACCTATTTACTTCTTCGTTTGACATGTTGTTAATAGTCGCCGCCATGAACTACTGCAAGCGAACTCTAGTGGACGTTCTTGAAACCAATCGGAAACTCGCTCTGGTGACAACATTACTAACTAGAACTATTTATGAGAAAAACAAATTAAGCACTATAAAAAAATAAAAACAAAAAGCAAACACTTTGTATTTAGCAGTGCTGCTTCTTGAACAGTTCGAAAAAAAACGTAATTTAAGAAGAAATGAAATTAATTAAGTCACATTACATTTAGTAATTTTTAAGTATATAAATCAGCACCGCTGAAATTCACTTTTTTTCTACATAAAAAAAATTAAAATAATTTATCACATTGAGTGAACTGTTCCGTGTTTAACAACTTTAACAACTAGTGTGCTAAATCAGTGTATTTGTCACTGAAAACTCACCATGCGCAGAACAGGAATTCTCGACACTAACCACACTGTGAGTTTTCAGTGACTTTAACACTCAATTTGCACTGAGCCGAACATGTTTGTCTTCAGTGAGTTTTTCACTGAAACGTCACGGGAGTTCCCGTGACTATTCAGTGCTATTCAGTGCAGCACTGAAGCTCACTGGGGTCCCTGAAACCTCCCGTGAATTCAGGTGAAATTCACGGGAATTTCAGCAACTCTCAACGCGCGTGCTACTTGGGCAGACAACTCATTGGTTCCAATTGGAAAGTTGTATAGAATAGTTAATTCACTAAAGATAACCAGTTTTTTACATCATTGGGTTTGGCTTAAGGTCATAAGAAATGAAAATGCCCATGTGCATGCTATGCAGTGAAGCAACATTTTTGTAAAACACTTAATTTGTCTGTCTGTGAAGCACTGCATTAGCATGCACACTTGCATTTCTTCATTTCTTCTGATGTTACACATTTAATATGTATAATAGCAATTGTCATTTATTCAATTCAATATAAATTTACAAACTTTCACAAACTTACAGCAATGCCAAAAACATAAATCTCCAAATGTATCTTTGCAACTTTTAAAACTAGGTCTACAAGTCCAGAATATAGATAACTTCATTAAAAACAACCATAAAACCCCCCAAAAATAATCAATTCTGATACACGCGTGGGTGCCTCATGGGTGTAGCCACCATCCGAATCTCATTTTACCACTTCCCGCCAACATGACAGCCATGTGGGCTGCAGGTCCTAACCCCTTCCAAACTGGAGAAAACCACATAAATATCAATGAACCAAAGAGGAAACAATTATTACAATACAATTAAAAACCTGCAAGAACAAAAACCCATGAAAAATTCCCACATCCTCATTTATTGTACACCTAATGTTCATGGAAAATGGCCATTTTGCACAGTCTTGGAAGTAAGACAAAGGAACCAATGACGTCGTCAACCTGTCTGCAGAGAATCTCTGGCTAAGAGTTCAAGGCAAAATGGAAATGCTAATTTCCCTTTTGTCATTTGCCACCAGCTGTGAGCTGATGAAAAATAACTTCCCTTTATTATGTAGTGATCTAACATGGAAATAAGCCTAATCATGCCCGGCTGCATCCAATTGAGTCCCTTTTGACACAATGAGAGTCATTTTTTTCTTCAGTGTCTTGCATTGCTTTTTATGACTGGTTCAATTTGTTCCACTTTGGTGGGATTTCTTTTATGTCTTTTGTTTTTTGCTGGTGATCTTTCCTTGTTGGGATTTGTTTAGGGGTGGTTATTACCTATAGAAGGGCTGAGTTTTATTGCTGTTTTTGCTTGGTGATGTATGCAAATTGTTTTCCTCATGTAGACATTTTTTTAGGTTTCTGACATCATTGTTTGCATACTCAGCCATTGGCCATCATTTCATAAGAAAATGAGTGGATGTTTATTTATGATCTTTAACTAGATCCACATTCGCAGAACTTCTTGGAGATTTTAGCATGAAATAAACAAACTATATGAAGCCCAGGTGGTCAACAGATTTCCTGTAAATCAGTTTGTTTGGATTCCTTGCTAAATATGAATTGTGAATTCTTCTCTGGTTGATAAAGATATTTGAAATTTTTTTTTTCTGCATAGGGAGGTGTAAGTTAAGTGCTATAATTGTTGGACAACAGCCCTAAATGTGG